>JAUPMG010083326.1:0-12781 GCA_031762675.1 Pachysandra terminalis | reverse complement strand
TTCATATTAGAGCATTTTAGGAATTATGGTTCCCCTCCCCGTGTGCTTTCTAAGGATGGAGAAAATCATACTCTTGTTGCGTTGTGGGAGCATGCTCGGCGAGGTAAGAATATTGATTTTATTTCCTTAGTTGATGATGAGCCATGATTCATCTTTCGTCCTTATCTTATTACATTTCCTGGACTACGATCCTTTGGGTATCGACACTCAGCTGCGTTGAGTAAGACGTATTTTGGCAAAAGTCCCATCGTACCATCCGCGTTTATTGCTTATACCATGACTATACTCCCGAGACACCTTCCAAAGCGGGTGGAACGGGACTAGGGGTACATCACCAAGTCTTACAATCTCCAATGCTTCGTTCGTCAATTTGGGTTCATGAAACCCCTCCTTCAACCATGACCATTGAAATAGATGTATCTGCGTCCGGTCTTGTTTACACTAAAGAGGGCTTTTGTGGCTTATTTCATACTTCCATAGAGTATATTATGATGGCAAGTGAGTGTCCTCACGTGGGATGTACTTCGGAAATGGTTGAATTCTAGTATGAGCTTTGGTATAATGCTTATACATTCGTCAAAGTCAAAGCAACAAGAGTCCCACTAGTTACCTTTCTTGCCAAGCATCCAAGGATAAAGTTGCCACCACTTCATGGCAAGCGGACTAAACCTTTGATGGGTGGTGTTCGTAATATTTCTATGAAGCAAGCTAAAGCCACTGCTTCGGGTTCTTCGTTTAAAGCAACCGCCTCACCTAGTCAACCAGTAAGATTCTTTGCTTACATTATCTTGACGTCTTTCTTTTTGTCTTCTATCTTTATGTCTACATATATATATGTGTGTGTGTGTGTGTGTGTGTGTGCACATACATGACATCTTCTCTTATCATTTGCTTGACTTTTGAGTCTATATGAACCATATGTTTTTTTAGACTTCGGCTCCAGATCGAGTCGGCTCATCCTCTGGTCCAAGTCGACATCCTGTAGGTGAGCTTCCATCTTTGGTAATTAATTATGTTAATGATTTGTGAGAGTCTGGTCCAATGTTGGAAACCGACAAATGAAGGACACATTTTGAAGAGTTACCACCTCGTGTTATCATGCCCCTCCCATCAAGTGTCCAAACACCAAATCTTGAGTTGAAATTACTACCGGCTGAACTCAAATATGCATTTCATGGACAGGCAGAGAGATTTCCATTGTTCAGTTTTTCACAATTAGATCGGACCCAGGAGAAAAAATTGATTGGTGTTCTTAGGGAACACAAATGTGCATTGTGATGGACTATAGTTGATATTAAGGGAATTGGTCCCTTCATCTATACCCATACGATATATTTAGATGAAAATGCTAAACCTTCTAGAGAGATGGAGCGCAGGCTGAATCCTAACATGAAAGAGGTTGTCCGAGCTGAGATATTGAAACTATAGAAAGCTAAACTCGATGACTACGAAAGATCATTTTCCTATGCTAGCTCAACTCAGTGATTATGAAAGATCATTTTTCTTCGTCATTCATGGACCGAATCCTAGAAAGGATAGTTGGCACAAATTTTACTGTTTCTTAGATGGTTACTACTGGATATAATCAAATAGAGATTGTACCTAAGGACCAAGAAAATGCCACTGTTACTTCTCCATTTGGAACCTTTGCCTATCGAAGAATGCCATTTGGATTGTGTAATGTCCCTGTCACATTCCAAAGATGTATGGTGAGTATATTCAGTGACATGGTTGAATGTTTCGTTGAGGTATCACCACCACCCTCACCCTCCACCACTATGATCACCACTACCATTACCACTACCACCACCACCACCCCACCACAACAACCACCACCAACAACCTCACCCCACCACCACTATGACCACCACCACCACCCCACCATAACCCTCACCCCACCACCACCACCACCATGACCGTCACTACTATTTCATCCTTAGTATGTCGAATAGTTGGTTGCCCATTTTGAAATAGCTTGCAAACTATGATGAAAAGGTAGTATCCTATGATCAACTTGTTAGTATCCTTCGATGAAAATGTTGGTATCTGTAATCAAGTTTCATAAAACAGCTAGTGCTCATTTTTAAATAACTTGTAAACTACAGCGTTTTAAGTTTTAGGATCTTGGATTGGACCGGTCCCAACTGATCCCAATCTGGATCGGCGATATCGGCCACTACAAGTCAATCCATATACGATCCAAAAGTTGGATCTTCCTTAAACAAATGGATCAGACGGACCTATCGTTAGACTAGCTTTACCGGTCTGGACCGGTCGGTATCGAACCAGCCCAGGCCGATACCTGTTGGATCTTTCGTTTTATAAATTTAAAAAAAAAGACTCTGGATCAATTTGATTAATCCGATCCAGTCTTTGGACCGGTTCAGATCAGTATCGGTTGGACCAATCCGTTCCAAAGCCACTTGATACAATAGTTGCATCATGGCTTGGGATCGGATAGGTCCTAACCGATCCCGGTACGAACCGGCCAATCCAGACTGGATCAGTTCGATCCTTGAAACCATGGTAAACTATGATGACAACGCTAGTATCCTATGATCAACATGCTAGTACCCTGCGATGAAAGCGTTTGTATTCTGAATCAGGTTTCATCGTTAGTATAAGAAACCATTAGTTGCCCATTTTGAAATAGGTTGTAAACTGTGATGAAAAGGTAGTTTCCTATGATCAAAGTAGGATCAAATTGCTAGTATCCTCCGATGCAAATGCTGGTATCCTTAATCAAGTTTCATCATTAGTACATGAGACAATTAGTGCCTACTTTGAAATAACTTGTAAAATGTGATAAAAAAAGCTAGTATCCTATGATCAAAATGCTAGTATCTACCAATGAAAGTGTTTGTATCCTTAATCAGGTTTCAATGTTAGTACATGAATTTCAATGTTAGTACATAACATAGTTGGTTGCCCATTTTGATATAGTCGGAAGATTGAAGAAACTGGTCTTGCACAAGGGTTTTAATCAAGTTTAACTCATGTGCATTGTCATCATCCCTAGGTTGTTTATATATATTAAAAATGTTTAATTCCAAAGTCATGTTTCCAAAAGAGAGTTTCATGATTCCATTCTTAATGTTAATTAGAGCTTTCCATGTTGCAAGGAATGGGTGGTCTAAAATGATGGGAATTTGTGTGTCCAAGACAATAAAATCTATAGGAAAATAAAATTTGTCTACCTGGATCAACACATCCTCGACTACCCCCTTGGTAATTTTAATGTACAGTTAGCTAATTGGAGTGTTGGTGGGTTTAAGCTCACCAAGACCCAACTGCTCATAGACCGAGTAGGGTAGAAGGTTAACACCAGCCCCAAGGTCAAGTAAGGCTTGCTCTATCCGAACGTTCCCAATAATACATGATATTGTTGGGGACCCTGGATCTTTGAATTTTGGTGAGGTATTGTGTTGAATGATTGAACTTACTTGTTCCATCAAGAAGGCTTTCCTTTTTACATCCAACTTACGCTTTAATGTACATAGATCTTTTAGAAACTTGGCATATGATGGTATTTGTTTGATGGCATCCAACAGGGGGATGCTGACCTTAACCTACTTGAAGATTTCAAGAATGTCTGAATTATGCATTAACTTCTGAGAAGGTTGTAATCTTTGGGGAAAAGGAGCCGGTATTGGCAATGCACTTTTACATCAGACTCGGACTTGTCAAGTCTATCATCACTCTTCGATTTTAAAGATTTCTCAGGTTGTTTAACCTTCTTTGGAGTACCTTTTTCAATTACTCTTACACTTCGTAGAGTGGTGATGGAATTAACATGTTTTGTTTCAGAATTAGAAGAATTTGAAGTGTCCACCTCAACTTGACCTTTGGGATTCGATTGAGTTTGGGCTGGGAACTTGCCCTTTTCTTGAATGCTCAAAGTGGAGGTCATCTTGGTGATAGAAGTTCTCAATTCATCAATGGCTTGCATTGTCTGATTATTAACAGTGGTCTGACCTTGTATGAATGCATGTAATGTCTCCTCAAGAGTATTCTTATGTGGAGGCACATAAGAAACATGAGTGGAAGGTCCTTAAGGAGGGTTGTTTTCATTGGACCCATTTATCCAACTAAAATTGGGATGATTCCTCCAGTTGGAGTTTTAGGTTTCAGAGTAGGAAGATGAAAAAGGTCTCTTATAAGCGTTCATGGAATTTTCTTATTCATGTAACACCTCTTGAAAGGTTGGGATTGCAGGAAAATCCTGAGTTTGGTGTCCACTAGTCTCGTATATTTCCAAATGTCTCCCAATTTTTCATTGCTCTTGATCAACTTTACCTTCTTAAGTTCCATGGCCTTAACTTTTCTGGTCAAACTAGCTGTCTTGGCATTAACATCATCATCTTCTTTAAGGGAGTACATGCCTCCCTTAGTAATGGCATTGGGCTTGGTTTTATCTGACCTATCAGATCGATTAGTGTCGTCCCAAGATTGAGCATTTTCAACTAATTGATCAAAATAATCCCAAGCCTATTCAGAATCTTTATTTCAAAATTCTCCGTTGCACATCATTTCTACGAACTGGCACATTTGAGAGTTTAATCCTTCATAGAAGAAACTGATGGTGCGCCAAGTCTCGTAGCCATGATGGGAGCAAGATAACAATAATTCTTTGAAACGTTCCCAACATTGGAAAAATGTTTCACTTTCTTTTTGCGAAAAAATCATGATGTTTCTTCTAAGAGTACTAATCCTATGGGTAGGGAAGAATTTTTTCAAGAATTCTCTTTGCATCTCTTGCCATGTGCCAATAGATCTTGGCCTTGGAGAATTTCACCAATTTTTAGCCTTTTCCTTCAAATAGAAAGGAAAAAGTTTTTACCTAACCATATCACTACTAATGGTTTGGTTATGCAAAGTTGCACAAACCTCCTCAAACTATTTCAAGTGTAGATAAGGGCTTTCTGAGTCTAAGCCATGGAATTTAGGAAGTAATTGAATTACTCCCGGTTTTAGGTCAAAGATTCCCATATTAGTAGGAAATACGACACAAGACGGAAAACTCCCATATTGGTTGCAAATATTCACGTAAGGTCTTCATTTGTGGGTCGTTACAAGTTTCATTTTCCCCAAGATCACTTCCAACCTCTTCCATAGTATCCAACGAATGAGAGAGCCTAGAATCTTCAAGTAAGTTATGGATCAAATTTCTAACCACACTCTCTCTTTTCCTCAAGTGGCATGTTTGATCACATTGCCCTGCGCTCATGCAACAAAACAAAATAACAAAAAGAAAATAAAAAAAAATGCGAGAATTCAAATGCTGAAAGTAATGTTGGTTGCTGGATTTAAAGTTAGTTGCAGAAATTAAAGTTAAAGAGATAGGAAGTTAAGAGTTAGTAAAGAAAAAATGTATTGGGAATGTAGTAGCTCTTGTTCTCACCACACGTTGTAATCCTCGACAACGGTGCCAAAAAGTTTTTACACCTCTAATATTGATCCAAGTTAATGAAACAAAAACATAGGGTAGCTTTACTTGCAAGTATACAAATGTTGTTGTACTTCACAAGGTCGAATCCATGGGGATTGACATATGTAGCAAAAACTAAGATTACTAATGAAATAAAAGAAAAGAGATCTGATTGAATAAATCTCACACCGTAGTATGGAGCAATTATAACAAAACAAAAGATCAAGAAAGTGAAAAAAAAAAACACTAAGGGTTCAAGGACCCCTTTAACAACTAACAATATGATATTTGATCAAATTGTCTCAGTTAGAATCCAATGAAGATTCTATCTAACCAAAAGATCAAATGATAAAATTAAACAAAGCACAATGAGTAAATGATGGTTAGGGAGAATTAAGTCTTATAGACATGTCACAGGGATATTTCAAAAATTCAATGTATCCTTGGATCACAATGAATAAAGAAAAATGTATAGGCATGTAAGAGGGTTCCAAGCTTAAACCAACCATTCAATTCAACAAAGTTTGTGACAAATACCTTGATGGTTGAATTAAAAATACATCACTTGTGAATTATCAGAGTTCAACTCTAACATTAGTAAGAAGATTAAATACTCATTCTCACAATAAATGACATGAAAAATTGAAACTAAAAGCATAAAACAACCAGAAGAGGAAGAAGAAGAATAGGAAGACTTGAACTCTTTCAAAACTCCAAACCCAACAACTCCACTCCTCCTGTTTCGTGCTCCTCCATTGTCAGTGATAATCCTTTGAGGTACTCCTTAAGCAATAAGATACTCATTTGATAAATTGAGACACAGCAGCTCATGTTTCTCTCTTAAGGGCATTGGCTTCTACCTACTTAGTAAAATATTCAGTGGCCACCAGAATCCAAGTGTGTCCTCTTTTGCTGTAAGGATTGATTGGGCCAATTAGATCTAGCCCCCAAATATGAAATGATTATGGAGTGATTATAGACTGCATACTTGGAGGATGTTGTCTTGGGATGTTTCCTTGTATTTGACATCTCAAATTTTTTTTGGCATACTTGAATGTATCTTCCTTCATAGAAGGCCACTAGTATTCCATATCGTGAAGTTGCTCATACAATTTTCTCTTTCTTTGATGAGCTCCATATTCTCTTGAGTGTACTCCTCGTACAACAGTTGCTTCTTGAGGATCAAGACATCTGAGTAAATTATCATCTACATTTACTCGAAATAGATGACCTTCTTCAAAGCGGAACTGAATAGCTCTCCTTCAAATTATGTGAACCTTATATGCATTGTTAGGTAGGAAACCATCCCTTAAGAAACGGATGAAAGGTCTTCTCTAATCTTCTTCTTCTACAAAGATAGGACATACTTCCATGATATCAGGGATGGTTTGGCAACTAATACAATTTTTCTATAATTTCGAAGAGTAAGGACATAGTTAGCCAATATACTCCCAAATTTTGGCGGCATCCTATATAAAGGGATGGAATCTGGATTACCACAAGTTTTCTCATGCATGTCGCTGAGAATTTATTGTGGTTCTTCATTCCCAACACATCAAAGTAACACACCATTTGGGGCCTTGAAATACAATATGTGGCCAACCTCAACAAAATACCCAACTTTCGAATAGGGATTTTGAAAACTAAAGCTGAATGCTGAAGTTGATGTAATATGGCATGTCTCCAATCTGTTGAAGGAATAACTTCTTGTTCAATCTCCGAATCCAAAGTAGATGGTAGGATTTTTTGAATGATTTCAATTTGCTGAGAGTCTTCATTCAAACTTAATCTACTTTCGAGATTAGCTAAAATATCTGCTTGATGATTCTTTGCCCTTGGAATGTGCATTAGAATGCATTCAACAAATTTTCCCGTTAAAGCTCGAATTGCAGTTCTGCATGGGACCAACTCTTGTTCTTTAACTACAAAATCTTCATTCATTTGAGAGATGATAAACTTTGAATCTCCAAAAAATCTCAATTTTTGCATATCCATCTACTTAGCAATGATTAATCCAATAAGTAGAAATTCTTATTCTGCTATGCTATTGGAACATACTAAATCAAGCCTAAAGGAATGATACAAATATTGTCCATCACTTGAAGTGAACTCAATTCCAGCTCCTCCTTCATTTGAATTTGGTGATGCATCAATTTCATCTGCCATTCTCGGTCTTCTATAGAGGCAACCTCGAATTCAGGCAATTCTTCATCTTGCACTTTTGAGAAAGCAACAAATAGATCAGCTATTGCTTGTCCTTTTATAGTCTTAGGTGTTTCACAAGCAATATCGAATTCTGACAATTGCAGTAACCACTTCGTATACCTTCCAAGTAATATGGGTTGTGACAACAGATATCTGATGGGATTCAAACGAGTCACCAGAATTATGGGGCATGCTAAGAGGTAGTGTCTCAGCTTTTGAGTTACATGGTAGAGAGCAAGAAAAAACTTATCAACCTGAGAATACTTCACTTCTGATCCACATAAAAGTCTTCTAATGTAATATACAAGCTTCTCAATTCCTTTGTCATCTTATTGAGCTAATAATCTTCTAATAGCATCATCTGAAGTAGCAAAATACATTTGAAGTGGCTTTCCTAGAACTGGTACAACCATAGTGTGAGGATGCTTCAAAATATTCTTAATATTTTCAAAGGCTTACTGACATTCTGAGGTCCAAATAAATTCTACACCTTTTCGAAGTAACACTAAGAAATGAGATATGTATGCTAAGAGACCAGGAATGAATCTTCGAATGTAGGAGACCCTTCCAAGAAATGACTTCAATTTCTTTTGATTAGTAGGAGTCATTTCAAGGATAGTCTTTGACTTTGTAGGATCAAAGTCAATTCCTTGTCTATTGATAACAAAACCAAAAAACTTTCCAACAGTAACCCCGAAAGCACACTTAGCAAGATTCATTCTATACTTGTAATTTCTATAACTCTCGAATACTCTCTGTAAAACTTCGAGATGATGAGAACGTTCCCTAGACTTCACAATAATATCATCCACATAATCATCTACTTCTTTATTCATCATATCATGGAATATAGTGGTCATTGCTCGCTGATAAGTTGCTCCAACATTCTTCAATCCAAAGGGTATAACTATAAAATGGAAATTACCCAAAGGAGTTCGAAATACCATGTGTTGAGCATCCTTATGTTGCATATTGATCTGATTATACCTACTATAACCATCCATGAAGGAAAACATCCCATGTCTTGTTGTAGCATCATTAAGAAGATCCACGTTCAGTAATGAAAATTCATCCTTAGACTTGCTTTATTGAGATCTTGAAAATCAACACAGCACCGAATCTGTCCATTCTTCTTTACAGGCACAACATTCGCCAACCAAGTAGTATGCTGTATAGGTTTGATAAAACCAGCCTTGAAAAGTTTTTCAATTTCAACTTGATTTACAATTCAAGTTCAGGCTTGAAGGTTCGAGATGATTACTTGACAGGTTTAATATCAGAAGATAAATGCAATCTATGCGTGACTAGCTGAGGATCTAATCCACACATCATCGTAACACCAAGCAAACACATCTTTATTAGCTTTCAGAAGTTGTACAAGGTTTGCCTTCTCCTAAGGAGATAAGCCTACATTGATAAAAGTACAGTTCTTCTCTTCACCTGGTTCTACCAAGTCAACCTCCTCCAAAGTTTCAAGAATAGATTTCTTTACACCATATTCGAATTGTTCTAATGCTTCCAAGTAATACATCTTTATTAGCTTTCAGAAGTTGTACAAGGTTTGCCTTCTCCTCAGGAGATAAGCTTGCATTGATAAAAGTACATTTCTTCTCTTCACATTTCTGCCAAGTCAACCTCCTCCAAAGTTTCGAGAACAAATTTCTTTACACCATCTTCGAATTGTTCTGGTGCTTCTCGAATGTCATGCTATACTTCAAAAATCTCCGCTATTGATGGGATATCATCACTATCCACTTGGAATTTCGACACAGTAACTTCAGGTTTAGACTCTTTGATTGTTATTCCCTTTGAAACAGCCTTCGAAAGATAATATTCTTGTCCTTGCTAGTTTGATTCAGACCATAAGCGATATATGATGCGCCCCTTAGGCGTGACAACTCGAATACAGGGAGCTTTCGAGGTAGGTTGTTCAACAGTGATCTCATACACAACAGGTCTTTTCTTTTCTTCTTTCTTTTCTTTCTTCTTTTAGCTTTCTCCTCAAAGGAACAGTTTCAAACAAAGGCATATCAAGATTATTCTAAAGAGTTGGCCATTAGGGAAGAGAAATCCCTCGAGGGAGTGAGACTTGGCATTCACCAACTGGTGCCAACTCATCATATTCGGCAGCATATGCCAAATGAACGTCTAGTTGATCAAACGGGCATGGATTAGCAACCAATTGAACCATCTTACTGTTACAAATTCCCTTGAAGCATTGGTGATAAGTTGAGGGAATAAGCTTGCATCTGTGAATCCAAGGTCGTCCTAAGAGAATATGATATGTTGGTTCACTGTCCAACACAAGGTTGGATATCTGTAAGGTCCAACCTACAATTCGAGGGTCACATGACCCAAGGCATATTGGCTTTGAGCATCAAAATCGCATATCCTCATAGCTTGAGGGATAACCCTTTTGGATGACACTCAATTGGCCTTCAGAATGCCAACTGGAATTATATTCAAAGAAGATCCATCATCTACCAAGGATCTTCGAATGTCAACTTCCTGCAAAACGAAGTTTAGATATAGAGATCGTCCATGGTTTTCACATGAAACCATCATATCTTCAGGTCCAAAAGTAATTAGATCTTCTTCTGAGATAGCAGTGGCACATTCCTCCTTTGCTTCTTTCAGTGATTGCCTTTGAGCATACACTCGAATGGCTGTTCTCTCAGACTTCGGAAAGCCTATTTCTTTCATGCTCTCTTCAAGCCTATGGTATTTAAACAAGTCAATCCTCAAAGGATAGTCAATATCTTTAGTCACCTTCGAAACGATGGCATTCACAGCCGCTCCCTTACCTCTATGGTTTGGTAAGGGATTACTGTGTACTATCTCAAGCTTCAATTCGATCTCTCCAAGCTTTTTCTCAAAGGTATTAATAAAGCCTCCTCATAGAATAGCAATCATATGTGCTATGGTCTACATACTGATGATACTTACAAAATTTCGAATGACTCGGATCTTTCGCTGAAGGTACTTTCTTTGGGGTAGGAATCATGACACGATCATCATTTACCCAGTTATCTAACAGAATGTTGAACTAAGCTACAATTTGGCTTTGGTGGAGGATCTCGAGAATCTCAAGAACCTTTCTTCTCATTTTTCTTTGAGATCTTCGAAGGACTGTCTTCAAGTACAATGGTTTCATTTGTTTTTCTTTCATTCTTCTTAGCATGACTAGGCATTGAGACACTGGTCTTTTGAACTGCCTCATATAATTGGTGAAACTCAAAATTCCCAAAATTTCCAGATGAATCCTGTATTCGAGAAAAATCCCATTGATACAGTGTTCAACAAATTTCTCCTCGGCCACAGTTTCTATGCAAGACATCACCAAAACTCAAAATCTTCACACACACTTGACAAGACCCTAAGAATGGCCTTGGCGTTCTCTACTGAGATTAACAATGGTGTATATTGCTTCATTAATGAAAAACTTTTTGTGAAATAAGGCTACCATATCCTCCCAGATCGCCACAGAATCTAATTTGGGATTATTGTATCAAGTATAAGCCTTATTTGACAGGGACTTCAAAAACTCTCTCAATTTGAGATCGTTATTCGAAGCATGGGATCCCAAGGCTTCAATAAAATGGCCTATATGCTCTTTAACATTCCCTGTTTGACCAGTGAATTTATGGAATTTTGGAATTGTGTAATCTTTGGGATATGGTTTCCTCAACAAAGAAAGAGGATATGGTGGGCGGTAATCACTGTTGACCCATTTAGGATCAGGAGTTTGTGATTTCTTTCATAAAGCTTGTACATCCTCTATAGTGGCAAAATGGGGAGTAGAAAATGGTACAGGTAATGGTGAAACAGTTGGTTGGACAACTGTTGATGATAGAATTGCTTGTGGAGGCAAAGTAGCAGAAAGATTCTTGAAGGCAGATCTGATTGGTTCCTCCCTTGGAGTATTGGTGATGGTAATTGATGGTGGAAGTGGAGGCATGAAGCCTACCTATGGTGCTGCTTAAGTAACAACTGTAGCTTGATGGGCTAACAGAGCCATTACTTCTTGATGCATGGTTGCCATTTTTTCTAACATTGCCATGATTCTATCCTCAGAAGCAAGTAGTATATTCAAAGTCGAAGCTAATGCAACACCAATTACAACTGTTGTATCAAAAGCAAAAACAGGAGGATCTACAAGAAGATATAGACCTCTAGTAATGTTAAGAAGTTCTAGGGCCATAATACTTTGAGAAAATAGACTGATCTAAGTAAGAGAAGAAAGGAAACAATCAAGTTCCCCAACAGAGTTGTCAAAAATGGTGATGCACAAACCGATAAATGACTAAAATGTCCATTAGCCAAAGGGGTTTGAACAACAATGGATTCAAATACTTGCTTACACTGGCCTAAATCAAGAGATGACCATTCCAGCATAAGGTTTCCTTTTGAGAGGAGTTAAACAAAGGGAGTAGAACAGAGATCAGTCAAGAATAACAGAAAGACACCACATAACTTAGTTCAGAACAAAGGATTCACAAGACAAGCTCTGCAATTTCTCAAAGAATATCAAATGCCAAAGAATCCAATCCCTCTCTCTGACGCACCATTCCCCTTTCATAGCCTCAGACTCATTACTTAACTATTTCCAACGTTTCATTAATGTATTCCAACGTTTCATTAAACATGCGTTTTGATTTGAATATTCAAAATGCTCAATCCAAGATATGCAACATTTCAATAAATACATTCAAAATGTTTGGATCAGTAACTGAATTAAGGTTATAAATTTAATGATACATTACTTTTCTATGATGCTTTAAGTCCTTAAATGTTATAAGATCTTCGAGGATTTTAATAGGACTTAGCTCTCCGGCCCTCCATGTGATTTGAATATTCAAAACGGTCAATCCAAGGTATGCAATGTTTCAATAAATACATTCAAAATGTTTGGATCAGTAACTGAATTAAGGTTAGAAAGTTAATGATATGTTACTTTTTTGTAAAGCTTTAAGTCCTTAAATGTTATAAGATCTTCGAGGATTTTAATACGACTTATCTCTCTGGCCCTATATTCCTAAAAGTCTAATGTTTATTTTCCCTGTTGGAAATTATGTGTGCCACGTATTTTTAAATATTGGCATTATTATATTTTGGCAAAATAATGTTGAGAATCAGGCAAGTATTCCA
>JAUPMG010083315.1:0-12782 GCA_031762675.1 Pachysandra terminalis | reverse complement strand
ATATATAAATTTTGTTTGAAATAAGTCTTTTTTTTAATTTTTTTGGTAAGGACCACCAACAATAAAGTCAAATTTTTTTTTTTTTTTTTTGCAAAGGCAAAGGGCATGTCGAGACGAATCGATTGTCATGTGCCTTCCGCCAACCTGAACTCCAATTACTACAGACTTTATAGGAGAGCCGGGGCCTTATGGATCCGGAGTCCTGCCATAAGGTTCATTTCATGCAATTTTGGTTTAATATTTCAAATTTTTCATAAATTTTCAAATGGTAATCCTATTTTATCGATAGCTAAAGCTACGTCTTACAACTCCCGAGTGGCATGTGTCCAAAGTCTTTTTTTAGTAAATAGTTAATATTGTCAAGTTAAGCGCCACTTGACCAAAGATTGATCCCAAATAACATTGTACCTTTCATTAGGCTGTGTTTGGAACCCTGGATTTCAGAAGAAAAGAAAAGAAAGTAAAAAAGAAAGAAAGTACATTACTTTCAACTGTTTGGTTGGATAGAGAAATTTGAGAGAAAATTATAAAGAAAATGATTTTTCTTGTTTGGTTGTGCAAAGAAAACCAAAATAAAAATTAGTCAGTTTTTTCTGTTAGCCATATAAAATAATTGCATGGACTACAACATGCAATCCATGCATGTGGTGGTGGTAATGGTGGCGGTGGTGGTGATGGTGGGGGGTAGTGGTAGTGGTAGTGGTAGTGGTGGTGGTGGGATGGTGGTGTTAATGGTAGTGTGGTGGTAGTGGTGGAATAGATGCTTTCTCTCCAACTTCTTTTCTCTCAAAATCTCTACCATTTTGGTGAGAAAAATTTTTAGTCACAAAGAGAAAATTTGAAGGAAAATTTTCTTTTCTAATCCCTTTCATTTCTTTCAAAAATAGTCAACCAAACAAAAGAAAATGCTTTCTTTAGTACTTTATTTTCTTTTCTTTTGAAATCCAGGGTTCCAAACACAACCTTAAGGTCCATAAATCCTATTTGGATAATTGGATTATGAGTTATTTTAAATTTCATAATAAGAATATATGTTTTAGAATCCTATAAAAAGGGCTATTAAGTCTAAGGTTTTAGAGAGAAATAGAGAGAAGTTCTTGGGAGCGGATCCTCAGTAGCGCCAAAAGCCATTCCTTTTGTAGCACTTTTTCTTCCAAAGAAAAAGTGTTTCGTTGTCACTTAAAAACAGTTTAACTTTAGTTAAACCCAAGTTAACTAATTTTTTTTTTATTTTTTATTTCTTTTTATACTTTTAAATTAGTCGATTATTGTTTCTCTCTCTCTCTCTCTCTCTCAACGAACAAAAACCCCACCCCCACGTCTTCTGTTACGAATCCTCCGATGACGTCAAACTAGCGTGAAAAGACAAACAATTGTTGGAGAAATAGGTAACAAGATAATTTTTTTTAATTCAATTGTTTTTTTTTCTTTTTCCATATAGCTCTTATTTGTATAGAGTTTGGATTTTAGGGTTCAGGGTTTTAGGATTTAAGCATTAGGCTTTAGGATTTTAGGGTTTAAGGTTTTATGCAGTCTGACGTTGTTGAAGGATTCGTAGAAGAAGACATGAGGATTATGTTCGTTGAGATTGAGAGAGAGAGAGAGAGAGAGAGAGAGAGAGAGAGAGAATAATTGACTAGTTTAAAAGTGTTTAAAGAAATAAAAAATAAAAATAATTAGTTAATTTAGGTTTAACTAAAGTTAATTGTCTCTTTTTAAGTGACAATGTGATACTTTTTCTTTGGAGGAAAAAATGCTACAAAGGGCCACAGGCTTTTGGTGCTACAAAAGATCCGCTCCCAAAGTTCTCTCCTTGTGAGAGTTTTTCATGATATTGGGGATTACGAATTCTCTATTTTTTTAAGGGAATTTGATCACTGCTATTAGTCTATATGAGAAGTATTTGCTCTTACCATTTTCAAGGAATGCACTTGGATAGCCGTGTGATGATATTGTTGGGGCTAAAAACCCCCAAGTAGTCCTCGCTCTTCTCCTGGTCGATTGTGAGTCTCTTTCGGTTGTGAGGCCAAAGGGGTGCGGTCGTGCCAGAACTTTTCCAAGTTCACCTAAAAGACAGGTAATGTGAGTCAAACTGCGTAAGTTAGTTTTTAATGCAGTCTGGTCGATATATGACCGATTTTGAGTCAGACGATTGTATTGATTCCCAATCTCGAAGGGTCAGTTGCTGAACCAAAGATACTGATTTTATGCGTCAACAACACTCTTATATAAAACAAGTAGAGCAATAAGTTAACATACAATTGAGAAGGTAAAACCTTCTAACTTGGAAAGACAATAACTAACAAGAACAAAGAATATGCAAAACCTCTGGTGGTTCCTTGGGATCCGATTGTGGGACATGACTAATCTACTTCACAGGTGTACAATTCAGCATGCAAGGGACTATCGAGAGGGTTTCCATAAATCTCCCAATTGAGATTCATTTGTTATCGACTAGAGGGATCTTCTGAGAGAAACTTAGTTTGAAGTAAGAAGTAGGTGCAGCGGGATCCTTGCAGAAGCTAAGGGCTAACTAGTGATTGCTGGGGATCAGAGGCCAAGGTAATGTGTAGCTGTTGAGTTGATTTGCTGTGAAGATCTTTCTTTGTTGCAGAGCTCTTGTATTTATAGCTTCTGAAACTGGTTGCCTTTCTGACATGAGATTTCCTTCTTCCGCCAAAAACAGGTATTTGTAAAAACTACTTTTGAAGATTTAAACAATATTGCCATGTGTCATCTTCATGATATGACTTGTGTAGATAGTTATAATAACTACATTGAAGCCTTAATGCCTTCTGTCATTTGTCATCTTCAAGATATGGCATGTGTAAATAATTATAATAACTACATTGAAGCCTTAATGCCTTCTGCCATGTGTCATCTTTAAGATATGACATGTGTGGATAGTTATAATAACTACATTGAAGCCTTAATGCCATATGTACCTTACCACATGCAATTAATAACTAACCTCCACTTTCTGTCTCATGTAGTTCAGTTATTCTAATGGGCAACTATTTACCATCTTGCTCATCAGCCATGTGTTTGAAGGTAATTATAGACGTCGGTCATATATCTTCTTATCATTATGCCACGTGTCGTAAGATCTATGGCCGACATTCTTTGCTTGATCCCTCCTTTGGTTTATGGCTGGCCATTGATCATGGTCAACCTTTCTTTGGTCGAGCGACCGACTGTTCGACCAACCTCAGTCATAGACAATATAGTTACCGTCGAAAGGTGATGCGACTGACCATCGATCGTGGCCGGTCGATCTACGGCCGATCGATTCCCGACTGTGACCAACTTTTCATCACAACCATGTTGACTTCTTTTCTGATCAAAATCACTTTGATCGTGTTGGTCCGATCCGTCACAATTTTGGCCTAGCCAACACAGCACAACTGGATCTTTACACATATTATATGCAAAAGCATGGGCTCGGCCTAACACGGTAAGATAATAGTTGTGTCTCATGCTGTGCCAGGCCTTAGGGGCCCGAAATTAGGCACTGGTACGATACAATCATATTATAGTGTAGGGTCGGGCCGGACCATGGGTTCATGTCCCACAGTGGAGCATGGGCACGGACACAACTGGATCTTTGGCCATATTATAGGCAAAAGCAAAGATCCGATTTGGCACAATTAGGGTTGTCAACGAGCCGAGCTCGGCTCATTATAGCTGAGCTCTATAATTAGGCTCGCAAGTCGAGCCTGAGCCCAAAAAAAAGATTATTATCTTAACGAGCTTGAGCTAAGCTTAGGTAGGCTTGGTTCGGCTCGATTAAAGCTCAACTCAGTTTGTATATTAGATTACACATTCACATTCCTAGATCTTATATTATGTATTAATATTGATGATCCATTGACCTAACTAAGCAACCACGTGTCACCTGCTTGACCACGTGTCACTTGCTTGACCTATTGACCATGGGTCTAATGGGTCACGCGACCCTGTTTGACCCGGTCCAACTTGGTCTAATTCGGTCTGACCCGATCGAACTTGGTCCAAGTTGGTCAAACCTGGTCCAATTCGAATCTTTTGAGTTATCTACATGCATCAGATATTTTTATTCCTTCTAGACTACATTTACTTGAAGCCTAAATTTTCTTACAGGTTAAGTTTCCTTGAAGCCTAAGTTTTCTTACAGGCTAAGTATACCTCAAGCCTAAGTTTTCTTACAGGTTAAGTTTACTTGGAGGCCAAGCAAAAAATAGTCTATAAAAGGACTGGTTCAGAACAAAATAAATACAAGAAGATCATCTCGACAGATCTTTTTCCTTCCATTGATCTCATCGGAACATATGGAAGGAGTTGAAATATTTGAAAGGTAGAAGGAGGGTAGGGAAGATTGTATTCGCTATTATGCTTGAGACTTCTTGTATCCGAAGGATTTCTTTACTTCAATCTCTCTATCTCTTTCTCTTCTTCATTTATTTCTTATTTCCTTCTTTATCCCCGTATGATTGGGGTGTTCACTGTATCATCTATACTTCTAAACAGTGGAAAAGACCTCCTATGAGGCGACCCTCATGGACTAGGCATATTGCTGAACCACGTAAAAATTATGTGTACTTCTCTATATTGGCTCTCCCCCTTCTTTTTACATTAGTAGCCCCCTCCTCCTATCCTCATCTTCTTTCTTTTTTACATTTGTTGATGATCGGCATAGTGCCGTCCGAACGGCCGCACGACGGTTTAGGTGGACAGTTGGGATGTCCCGCGTGCCCATACAAGACCTTATCCAACTCCGAGCACTGTAGAAACCACCGACACATGGCGTCGCCATGTGCTTGCACGATTTACGCCCCTTTAAGCAGCTCAATCCCAATCGATGGCTCAAAGCGGGTGAAGCAGCACAATTTCCGCATCAACAATATTAAAAACACATATTAACATAAATTACATATACTAACAATTATCAACTATAATATTATTGCATTTGTACTAATCTAAGCTTTTTTACGAGTCGACCTTTTTATAAGCCAAACTTTTTGCGAGCCGAGCTTTTGTGAGCCTGAGCCGAGATGGACAAAGTTCGGCTCAGCTCGGAGCCTAAAAATATTTAACGAGCTTGAACCTTGTTAGAGATTTCGAGTCCAAGCTGAGCTGGGCAAACCTCAAAGCTCGGCTTGACTTGACTCGTTTATAGCCCTAGGCACAATAATGTTGGAATTTGATTTAAAATTCAAAATATTACTTTAATTTGAAAACGTTTTGTTTGATTTAATGAAATTCAGTTTTGGGCACTTTTGATATTTGCATTTAGTTTTTTCAACTTTATTATGGAGGGTTTTGGAGGTCAAAACGGCAGCTTTAATTGTGTAGCCGTTTTGGACCATTAAGGCCCAAACGCATACCTACCTCTTGGGCTATATAAGGAGGACCCCTCCTCCATGTTGAAAAACTTCAAGCCAAGTTCTCCTCTTACTTTTCCTCTTCTTCTAGTTTTCTATGATTTCCGCAAGTGCAGAATTTCTTTGTTTTCTTCAAGTTCTAGTCAAGTGCTACATAAGTTTCTTCGTCCTTAGTCCGGTACGACCGTGTAATTTACCGGTGGGAAAAATCGTTGAATCCTGGAGGCCAACCGCTAGACCCAATACACTGCGGATACGATCCAAAAGGGGGAAAAATTTGGTTTCAAGGACAATGACATTGTCACGCCTCGATTCATCAAAACGGATAAGTTTATATTTATTTTATTATAGTAATTTTTGCATAGTCAGTTAAACCAATTCCATCTCTTTCCTCTTTTCATCTTATCTAAAACCCCCATATCCTCCAACAAACTTGAAACCAAAATTTCAGTTATTATTTTAAGACAAGATGAATCTGACAAACCTTAAATTCATGAAAGTGTGGGGGTGCCTAGTCTGATATACTTGATGAACTGCACTAGACCTGACATAGCCTATGCAGTAAGTATATTGAGTAGAAATACTCATAGTCCAAACCAAATCCACTGGATCGCCATATCCAGATTATTGAAGTACTTAAAAGGGACCATAGACTACAGCATACACTATATTGGATTTTCTTCTGTGTTAAAAGGATTTTGTGATGTTAACTAGATAGCAGAGAATTATGAGATAAACACTACGAGTGGTTATGTGTTCACCTTAGGTGGTGGAGCCATTTCCTGAAAATCCACTAAGCAAACCTGTAATGCTAAGTCTACTATGGAGTCTGAGTTTATAGCCTTAGAATTAGCAGGTACAGAGGCCGAGTGGCTTAGAAACCTATTGGCAGATGTTCATTTAGTGACCAAATCAATGCCATTTGTGTCCCTACATTGTGATTGCCAAGCTGCTATAGCAAAGACAGAGAACAAAATTTATAATGGGAAAAGCAAACATATACGTCTAAGATATAATATAGTAAGGCAGCAGCTTACTAATGGAGTCATAACAGATGACTTTGTGAGGTCATAACAAAATCTAGCAGATCCTCTGACTAAACCACTAACTAGAAAGTTAGTATGTGAGACATCGAGGGGGATGGGGGTTAAAGCCCTTAGAATGAACTATTAGTGATGGAAACCCAACCTACATGAATGGAGATCCCAGGAAATAGGTTTAATGGGTATAACAAGTCACTTAAGGAATTCGATAACATTGAATAGTGACATATCCCTGTGATGTGTGCAGTGCTAATTGCAGTGTGTGAGGATGAGTTTTCAAAATTCTTAATCAAGTCCGTATCCTTTATAGGTGGTATGTTTAGCTGCAATTACGTACTTGATGGATTTTACCTCTGTGAGTGTAAAGTGGGACTGCTTCTGTTGAGAGTTAGGTAGACTCTCTGGAGTACTCATGAAATCTAGACGACGCATGGCTTAAATGTGTCAACCCGCTAGAAGAGGATTATGGTAGGGTATGATATGGGTCTCAGTATTTGCTGTTCACATAAAAGAGATTAGGTTCAAGAATTTATGCCACCTTGTCTCTGTAGACACTATATTGAAAAGCCCTAAGAACGGTTAAGTCCAAAAGACACCGATATGACTGCATCATATTCTTTTAAGCACTTGACTAGGTCTGTTTTTGAATTTTGAATCATGTGGAGAATTGTTAGAATTTGATTAAAATATTAATTTAATTTAAAAATATTTTGTTTGATTTAATGAAATTCAATTTTGGGCAGTTTTGAGATTTGCATTTAATTTAGGCAGTTTTTTCATCTCTTTTGTCTTCTCATTTTGTCTAAAACCCATATCCTCCAACAAATAAGGCCCGTTGGACACCCTACCTCTAAACTTGATTGTTATTTGTGTAGTATATTTACATTATAGTAGAAAATTCTTGGATCTTCTGTGCCCATGGATTCCAAGTTGCCACTTCAGTATGAGTTTCCTAAACTTTTATCAAATATAATCACTCCTTCGTATTGGTTTTGTTTTAAAGTCAAAAGATTGCAATATTGTTCAATATATATCGCAATCAAAAAGGTCAACTCGTCTGCCATTAGTTAGTTAGTTAATGGAAGGTTCAAACAACCCCAACTACCTTTCTTTCTCTTTGAAATTTAGACCTTTAACTGCCTTATGTATTTCTCTCTCAAAAACCATGCATGATGCATGGAACAGTTCATCCATCTCCTTCAATGGCAGCCAAGAACTGCATTATTTCTCTTCTCTCAAGAACCATGGACAAACAATCATCAAAACAGCACTTCCTTAATGGACGATCTAACTTAACCCTGAGTCCAAAACGTACAAGCCACATGAGTAGTAGTGTTGAAAAATTAATCTAAGTACCCAAACAAGTCATCTTCCTACTACTTCAGCTAGTTTTGAATTACAATCTTTTCTTTAGTCTTCTCTTGTTTTTTTTTGGGTGCATTTTCACGAGGCGCACCTATCTACGTACCGTCCCAAGTCTTCTAAGTAGTGCGGCTACGAAGGGGACCCACGAGCCTAACGTAGAGCCAACTTGAACGACACACGACGGTTCAATTGGAGGCAAACCATCAAACAAGCTCTCATTATTTCGTGAAGGCGAATTTTGAACCTAAGTCTTAAAGGCGACACTCCAAGACTTTATCACTATCCCAAATTACACCTTTCAAAAGTCTCTACATACAAACATGAACATTTCTTAGTAAGGATCTATCGGAGTAGGGGCTGGCCAATGATCAAAATGATCATATCTCCGTATGACTTTTTCAATACAATGTGATTGAGATAAAATCGGTCAATTCTCGTTTCTTAGGATTTTAATTCTTAAGAGTACATCAGCCTCTCCTTGATCTTTCATATCAAAGTTAGAGGGCAAAAATAATTTTGTTTCTTCCACCACTTCAAAGTTAGTACAAAAAATAAGCATGTCATATGATAACACAAACATAATTGTGAACATGTTTATCTATATTGTTAACAACAATATAACACTATTGATCAAACTCCTTATCCTACTACATATAAGTTAGCATCAGGCCATATATAGCCTAAGAGAACAAACCCGAAAAATCATGCAACATGTATATATGTTAAAAAATAATCACTAAAAAACACAACAAAAATTTTAAAAAAGACAAATAAATAGAGACAGAAGCATAAGCATAAAAGAATCTATACAACTTAATTAAAACAGTACAAGATACGAAGTATACTAAGAAAAATCTCATTCTAGAATAAGATATTATTTATCCGACTCAAATAACTGTCATTTCCTTTTTGAAGAGATTTTCTAGTAATTTTAGCTTGAACACAATCAAAGCATTTACCAAAAATATCAGAACTAAATGCATAAATTAAATCAAGATTAGACATGTAATTGTAATTTGCAAGTCCTAATCTAACATGCCACAAAGAAATAGAGTCAAAAAACATAAGCATAAGAGAATCCATTTACCTTAATTACCATTTCCTTTCTGTCACCCTTCTCTAGTCTTGCATGAATGATTGCACTTATATTGAGTCATCATCCATATCCAATTCCCTACAATTAAAGCTACGTCTTACAACCCCCGATTGGCATGTGTCCAAAGTCGCATTCTTCTGGTAAATAGTTAATATTGTCAAGTTAAGTGCCACTTCACCAAAGATTGATCCCAAATAAGATTGTACCTTTCCTTAATGTCCATAAATCCTATTTGTATTAGGATAATTGGATTATTAGTTATTTTAAATTTCATAATAAGAATATATGTTTTAGAACCCTATAAAAAGGTTATTCAGTCAAAGGTTTTAGAGAGAAGGAAGTTCTTGGGAGCCGATCTCAGTAGCACCAAAAGCCTGTAGCTCTTTATAGCACTTTTTCTTCCAAAGAAAAAGTTCACGTTGTCACTTCAAAAATAAAAAAAAAATTAGTTAAACTTAAGTTAACTAATTTTTTATTTATTTATTTTTATACTTTTAAATTAGTCTTTTATTTTCACTCTCTCAACGAACAGAAACCCTACGTCTTCTTCTACGAATCCTTCAATGATGTTAGATTGGCGTGAAAAGACAAACGATTGTCGGAGAAATAGGTAAGAAGACAAGTTTTTTTTTTTAATCCATTTGTTTTTTTTCCTTTTTCCATATAGTTCTTATTTGTATAGAATTTGGATTTTAGGGTTCAGGGTTTTAGGGTTTAGGGTTTTAGATTTTAGGGTTTATGTTTTAGTACTTTAGGGTTTAAGGATTCACGCTGGTCTGACGCCGTTGAAGGACTCGTAGAAGAAGACATGAGATTTCTATTCGTTGAGAGAAAGAGAGAGAGATTAATCGACTAGTTTAGAAGTGTTTAAAGAAATAAAAAAATAAAAATAACTAGTTAATTTAAGTTTATTAAAGTTAATTGTCTCTTTTTAAGTGACGATGTGATACTTTTTCTTTCGAGGAAAAACTGTTACAAAAGACTACAGGCTTTTGGTGATACAAGGGATTTGCTACCGAAGTTCCTTCCTTGTGAGAGTTTTTCATGATATTGGAGATTATGAATTCTGTAGGTTTTTTAAGGGATTGTGATCACGGCTCTATATAAAAAGTATTTGCTCTTACCATTTTCAAGGAATGCACTTGGATAGCCTTGTGGTTATGAATTCTGTAGGTTTTTTAAGGGATTGTGATCACGTCTCTATATAAAAAGTATTTGCTCTTACCATTTTCAAGGAATGCACTTGGATAGCCTTGTGGCGATACCTACTGTTAACTTTGTTGGCTCCAGTCAAGGGTGTACAAATGGGCTGGACTACAAGTGTTGGTCTCATCCGACACGATTTTGGCCTAGGTCAACACGGCACAACTGGATCTTTGCACATATTATAGGCAAAGCATGGGCTGGCCAAACACGGTAAGATAATAATTGTGTCTCATGTCGTATCGGGCCTAGGAGCCCGAAATTAGGCATGGCACAGTACAATCAGATTGTAGTGTCAGGCCGGGACCTTGGTACATGGCCCACTGTACAGCATGGGCATGGGTTCAACTGGATCTTTGGGCATATTATAGGCAAAAGCACGGATCCAACTTGGCACAATTATGGCTGTCAACGAGCCGAGCTAGATCATCTCAGGCTCGGGCTTGGGCTTGAGCTGGAGCTCTATAATTAGGCTCGCAAGCTCAAAGCTCAAAGCTCAACGTAACTCGATTCGTTTACAGCTCTAGGCACTATTAGGCCCGTTGGACACCCCTAACTCTAGGCTTGAATGCTATTTGTGCAGTATATTTACATTATAGTAGAAATTCTTGGATCTTCTGTGCCCATGGATTTCAAGTTGCTCACGTCAGTATGAATTTCCTCAACTTTTATCAAATATAATCACTCCCTCATATTGGTTTTGTTTTAAAGTCAAAAGATTGCAATATTGTTCAATATATGTTGCAATCAAAAAGGTCAACTAGTCTGCCATTAGTTAGTTAATGGAAGGTTCAAACAACCCCAACTACCTTTCTTTCTCTTTGAAATTTAGACCTTTAACTGCCCTATATATTTCTTTCTCTCAATAACCATGCATGATGCATGGAACCGTTCATCCATCTCCTTCAATGGCAGCCAAGAACTGCATTATTTCTCTTTTCTCAAGAACCATTGACAAAAAATCATCAAAACAGCACTTCATTAATGGATGATCTAACTTCAACCTGAGTCCAAATTGTACAATCCACATGAGTAGTGGTGTTGAAAAATTAATTTAAGTAGACAAACAAGTCATCATCTTCGTACTACGTACTTCAGCTAGCTTTGAATTACAATCTTTTCTTTACTCAAAAGTCTTTTTTTTTTATTACATTTTTTACGAGGCGCACCAATCTACTTACCGTCCTAAGTCTTCTAGGCAGTGCGGTTACGAAAGAGACCCACGAGCCTGACGTAGAGCCAACTCGAACGACGAATGACATCTCGGCTAGAGTCAAACCATCAAACAAGCTCTCATTGTTTGGTGAAGGAGGATTTCGAACCCAAGTCTTTAAGACGAAACCCCAAGGGTTTACTACCGTCTCAAGTTGCACCTTTTCAAAAGTCACTACAGATAAACATGAACATTTCTTCGTTGGGTTGAACCATTAACCAGATCATTCATCCATGATAAATTGTCAACATGATTATTGGTTCTAAATCATAAATGGAGGACGAAGAGTTAATTTTCTTATCTTTCATCCACTTTTGATTCCATCCATACTACCTGAATTGAGGCTGCAGTCATTAATTAACAGATTGAATCAAAAGAACAAGCCTAGCTATGATCTAAAGGTCAATACATTTAAAGCGAGAAGGCGCTACTTGGGACAATGGTAAAGTCTTGGGGGTGTCATTTTTAAAATCTGGATTTGAAATTTGCCTTCATCAAATGAAAAGAGTTTTTTTTTGTTTTTCAATTGGTAATCAAATAAAAGGAGTTTATTTGATGGTTTGTCTCCAGTCAAGAATATCATGTGTTGCTCGAGTTGCCTTTGAGTAGAGCTATCAATGATACAGATCGGATCTACTTGGATCCGTAGTAAATTCCAATTTGAATTCGGAAAATCATATTTGAATTCAACAGATTCGTTTATATATATATATATATATATATATATATATATATATATATACACGAATTCCAAACATGAAATTTGAATATTATTTATTATTTTTAAAATAAATAAATAAATAATTCGAAAGTCTTATGAAATATAATCGTACATTGATCAAATATTATAATTTATATTCAAATCCAATTTGAGGAATATGAATATTCATATCTGATGCAGTAGAGGTGAACGCGAATGATTACTTAGAAGCACTAAATCAATATCTAAAATTTGTATCAAAAGTGCAACGCGTTGCTTTTGATATTTTCTTTTTAATACACAAATAAAATATAAATGGTTTACTCGTAAAACCTTGTCGATGATCTCTCTACCACAGACATGGAAAAGTTCTTTGAATCTGATTTCCACATACAAAAAACCATTAACCAAATTCAACATAATTTGTGTTTCTCAATAATAAAAGGGAGAAGAATTTTTTTGTTTTTGTTTTTTGGTTTTTTGGTTTTTTTTTTTTTTTTTTTCTGTTTTTTGGTTTCATCCAATGTTTTGTTGTTTTTCAAACTTACTTATAAGAATTGAAAATGTCTATTAATCTATTAGTTTATATCTCCAAGTTGAGATGATCATGAATATGTAAATGCTTTTGATTGATTTAGGCTGCGTTTGGCTCGGCTTCTATAAGTACTGATGATGAGTCAATTTGGAAATTGATTTAATCCAATCATATTTTGACACGTGGCAAAGTCAAATGTGTAATTACATTCAAAGAATGTATAAATTAGAATTTCGAATATTGTCTGAAAGTATATTTCGAGGAAAG
>JAUPMG010083304.1:0-12782 GCA_031762675.1 Pachysandra terminalis | reverse complement strand
GTGAGGATGTGCGCATTAACTAAGCATACAAGGTATGTGTACAATGTGCATTATGATCTAACTAATCATGATGACAGTAATATATTCTAATAAGCATGATAATGATGAATAATTAAGTAACAAGGAATCACATCCAATATCATTAGTTTATCAACACAAGTATTCAAGGTATAATATAATATCTTGATAGTCATGAGAAATTATGTAGTGTGAACATAGGGCCTCTCATGGTCATTAATCATTGTAGTTAGATTCATTGGAAAAGATAGCATTCACAAAGAAAATAATATGCATGTATTATGAGATAGGTCAAGCATGTTCACCAAAACATAACAATTAGGAACAATGAGAAAATAGGCACATCAAATAATTAGATACAAGTGAACTAATAGGATATTTCATCTTATTAGGTCATATTAAGCATTTGTGTGAAATATTGAGTCAAACAACCTAAATATGTGAATTTCGGTAGACTGAGGGGTCTGCCGAATGGGCTCAGTTAGGTCTCGGTGGACTTTTCGGTGTATCGAAAGGTCTGCCAAAAATCCTAAGGGTCACATTGTCAGACTCGGTGGGGTCTCGGTATGCCGAGTTTTTCAGCTCGGTATACTTTCCAGGGAGCCTAATTTGGGTCTCTAAGATTGGTGGGGTTTCGGTTGGGTCTTGGTACACTTTCCAGAATTCAAAAATCAAGCCGTTGGGTTCAGTGGGGTTTTGGTATGCTGAGAATGCTGCCGAGAGTGTTCTGGGTTGATTCGGTGGACTCTTCGGTATACCGAAGGGTATGCCGAAGCTTGAGGACTTCTTCAACTCTAATCACAAAACATCCTTAAGTAACTTAGGTTAATATTGAATTCCGAACAAAACCCAATAAAGAGATCATAATAAACAATACTTTTAAATAAACTTACCTTCTCCTACCATTAAAACTTGGAAAACAAGTAACGCTTGGAAAACAATTGAAAAACAAAAATGCTCCTATTAAAACTATAAATACTGATATCCTTGGGTACTTACCTTGTTTTAGTTGTGTGGTGTAGTGAGTTACACCTCTGATCTTCCTCTTCTTCTTCTTCTTCCTCTTTTCTTCTTCTCCAAGCAATGAATTTATCTCTACAGGTCTTGGGTTTATATAGAGGTGCTTAGGGACACATTAATTAGTAACTATTAACCTTTAATCTCAGACCTTGATTGGGAGTCATTAATCTCTGCCAGTGGATGAAAATCTCAGCCCATGTGGGTTAGTTTCTAATATGGGTTTCTTTCTAAGTTTGTTAGAAGCTTAGCTTTGAAGTAACCTTTAGTTTCTAGAATCTTTCCCTTTAATTCAAATTCTAGCCCATGTGGGTTTCTAATTATAAGTCTTCTTTCGAGAACCTTAGTATTTAGTTTGAATTGTTGCTATTCTAGTTTTAGGAAGAATCTTATTACTTTTTAGTCTTTTAATCTCAACCATTGATTGGGAATTTAATGTTTCTACGAAATCCTAGCCATTGATTTATTTATTAAGAATCTTTTAAGATCCTAGCCACATGTCATAACTTAAGAAGTTATTATTGTGTGTGATGCACCTAGTTTCCTATTGGTATAACCCACCAATCATAATTAGTCAAAATTCAAACATAATAGCTAATTACTAAAACTTTAAATTAACCCCTATTTTAATTACACCCTAACTCCTATACTTTTATTAATTACATATTAACCCCTAATCTCATATTAAATATATATTAACCCTATTATTTTTGTTGGGTTATTACACAAACTGATTTCTGAAAAATTGGTAGCTTAGGTCAGTCTACCGAAATTGCTTCGGTATACCGAAACCCCTAGCAAAAATCGCTGTGTGAAAAATTGATGTGTTCTGGTTAAGCTATTGAAAAGAGTTCGGCAAACTGAAAGGGCTACCGAGGAGTTTGACATACTTGCGGTTAGGTGTTCGAAAAATCGAGATACTGCAAAGTGGTCCCATGACAATGAAATTTTATGAGCAACTATATAAAACAATAAATAGATGGAATATGAAATATATTTACTGATTTAATAAGTATTAGATACAGTGATTTGGATTATGTCTATGTTTAAATGACAATAAGGATAATTATGCACTATATATACTTATATCTACTTGTAATTATTGTTAATATATATGTGTGATATTTATATATGTTAAATAAGATTAGCTTAGATCATGAGAATGTGTCTCATGTGTTTTCTTGATGAATATGATTTGTGTGAGCATGATACACTATGTTATGTGAATTGCATTAATAATTGGAATTAAACTACATAAGTTGAATTGAGATTACCTAGTCGGGGATGGTTGTGTTGTACTGAATTGGGGCATATGAGTGTGTTGCTAATGAGAGGTTCTGTTATATGTTACATATTGTGACTGTCCATGTAGGACAAGTGTTTGACCAAAGTTGAGAGGTGAGCCCTATATTGGGACCTCAATAGACTTATAATATGTGATAGGTGAGGGAATGTATTCCCAACATTCCTAATTATGATTTGTGATAGGTTGAGGACTAAGCCCTGTATTGGGACTCCAACAGACAAAGGTTAAGGAGTGAGCCTTATATGAGGACTCTGATAGATCAATATGTGGACTACTACTGGTAGGCTATGCTTTGGTATGTTCATGAAGTTCATCTTCTAGAGATGGCTTGGATGTGTTCCACAAACAAAAATAGAAATTGGGAAATCGTACCTCGGGGGTTGAAAGTCCCTGAAACTACGATGTACACGTAGAATACCTTCAGTTCAATTGTCGTTGTGATGGTGCACGTGGTTCGAGAAGACACTGTAGGAGATGATTGGTGGTCAGGCGTGTCATACACTCTATGGGTACTAAACAGCCTGCATTTGCAATTGATTGTGCATGTTTTGGTGTGATTGTCTTGTGTATGATGCACTTGACTATCATGTTATCATGTAGAATTAGGCATATTATTATAGTTGACCAAGTTGTGTGGACCTACATTCATTGAGACAAAACCAAGTGAGATGGGAGAGAACTGCATTATATGGGGTGTGTGTGTGTGTGTTTATGTGTGTGTATTGCTTATATCTATGAGATATTATTCATTATTTCTTCATTTATTATATGATATTATATACTTTCTCGTAACATGTTGTTATGAGTAAATACCCTGATTTGAAGGGCTTACTCATTCGAGCTTTCAGCTTATGTTTATTGTTTAATATTTTCAGGTCCTGGATTGATATATTGGAGAGTTCATTTATATTAGGAATAGAAGGGTAGAAGTCTAAATGTTTTTATTATTGTAGTTAAGCTCATATGAATTCGTTATACATTGTAATATTTACTAGAACTAATATTGTTGCTTTCGCTTATGTTCTATATTGCTTATCCACTCCCATCTTGATATGGGGTGAGAGTTACAATTCCAACCTTTTGGGTATCCCAAGGAGCTCTCTAGGTTTGGGTTGTGACAAAAGTGGTATCAGAGTCTAAGTTTTAATAAATCCTAATAAAAATTTTATGAAATTGAATAGGACTTAAGACTAGGCAATAATAAAATTATAGGATAAAGGATTTATAAGAAGGTAAAGGGCAATAGATATGTAGGATGTGAGATAGTGAGGTATGATGGTTGTTGTTGTTTACGTCTTTACTAGGTGATTTCTGGATATGAAATTGGGAATAGGGATGCTTATTTCTAAAAGTCTAAAGGTTGAACCATAAGGATGTAGTTTGTGGTGAGTATAGTAGATTAGATTGTCTCCATGAGACATGATGATCAAAAGCTTGTAATTTGTTCAATAATTTTTTTTTATCAAATGTATTTATTATCCTAATACTAACTACTTTTCTAGAAATTGAAGTTATTGTAGTTGCAAATTCATTGAATTAAATTCCTTGAAAAGCATATAGGAATTACAGCTATATTAATTACCAAGATTAACAGATAAAAATATATATAAGATAAAATTTATATATATGTAATGCATGATTATTATAATGTATACACCAAGTAATTAATTGGACCAGGGTCCAGTGAACTTATTTTAGATTCCGCCTAGGAATGGCCCAAAACCAGGTGAAGACTATAAGTACTCACCAAATAAATTGATATAAACGCATGTGATTGGAGTGAATGAAAGAAAATTTGAGTGTGAATTGTGTATCATATGGTGTGTATTATATAGAGATACATACATATCTATCTATATATATATCCAAATAAATTGATATAAACGCATGTGATTGGAGTGAATGAAAGAAAATTTGAGTGTGAATTGTGTATCATATGGTGTGTATGATATATACATATATATATATATATATACTAGTATATGAATACGTACTTTGATTATGATAGTTGAGAATATAAAATAAAATTTATTTAAATTTTTATATCACACAAATAAAAGATTATTGATTTGATAATAAAAAACTTAACAATGATTCTCCCAAATCTTAATAACATAATAAATAAAAAATAATTAGTAATAAAGTATTTGAATCTTAGTATTGTTGTCACACTCCAAATATGGAAATTTCATTAGAGACTTATAACTTTTACCCCATGTCTCTATGGGAGCGGTACACAAAGAAACCATAAGCGAAAGCAATAATATGTTAATTATAATAAATATAATAAAAGTTACATCTGTTTCTAAAATGAACTGAAATAAATCTACAGTCTAACATGTGATAATCTAACATATATCTTCTTTTCCCGTAATTCCGATATAGTAGGTCTCTTCGATAGAATTCATCCAATACCTGAAAAAATATTAATAACAACAACATAAGCTGAAAGCTGGGATAAGTAAGCCCTTCAAATCAGGGTATTTACTCAAAAACACATGTTATGAGAAAATAATAATATGATATAATAACTGATGAAATAATGAGTAGTATCTCATAGATATGAGCAATACACACACACCACATCATGCAGTTCTCTCCCATCTCACTTGGTATTTGGGTTAAGTCCACACAACTTGGTCTCCTATACTAATATGCCTAACTCTATATGATAACATGCAAGTCATTGTGCATCATACACAAGACTATCACATAATATCAAGCACAAGAATATGAAATGTAATGCTTGCTGTTAAGTATCGATACAATGTATGACATGCCTGACCACCAACCAACCCCACATTGAGCTAAAGGTATTCTACGTGTACATCGCAGTTTCGAGGACTCCCCACCTTGAGGTACTATTTTTTGTCAGCGAAACACATCCAAGCATATCTGGAAGATAAATTCATGAACATACCAAAGTAAAGACTACCAACAGAATTCACACATATGATTCGGCTATTGGGAAGTTCACTCCCCTTACCTATTATCTTACCACAAGTCTCTTGAGACCCCATAAAAGGCCTATCTCTCACCTTAGGTGAAAACAAAATATCAGTCCCATCATATGCATAGAGAGAATATCCTCACACACACAAACCAAGAGAAGTATCTAGTGTTTCCACTATCACCTCAACTAGAATCATATCTAGCAATTCTTCATCGGAATCCAAGTGTCAAGTCAAACTCATTGGACTTAATCAAAGTCATAATGCCCACATGTAGATTAAGACCTGATTACTAAATGTTATTCACACAAAATAGTATATCATGCTCACACACATCATATCATCAAGCAAACACATGAGACACATTCCCATGATTCTAAACTATATAATGTACATAAGGATATATATATATATATACATATAACACTTTTATATATGATGAATGGATTATAAATAGGTATAGATACATATGGTGGAGTTTATCTTAATTAAGAATGAAAGTATGCACATACACGCAATTTATCATGAGTTATTCACAACATAAACAATATTCACACATAACACCTATTAGACTACTTAACACACATGTAACACAATTAATAATGAAAAACACACACATACATCCTATTATGATCTAGACATTCTTATATTATGTTTATCTGAATTAAGAATGAGTGTATGCACATACACACAATTTATCATGAGTTATTCACAACATAAGCAAAAGTCACACATAACACCTATTAGACAACATAACACACATACAACACAATTAATCTTGAAAAACACACATACATACTATTATGATCTAGACATTCTTATATTATGCCCATTAATATTTATAATAAGTTTAGCAAGCTAATCCCTTTTAAGTTTGATAATTCACCCTATGGTGAAGGCTTTAATAGGTTTAATTATGGGGTAATTATAGGTCAGAATATGTAATTCAATCCTAATGTAGTGACCCTAACCCCTAAGTATAAATAATTAATTTAAATTAAGGGCTAATGCGTAATTAATTAAGTGTGAAGGTAAGGGAGTAATTACACAAACCTTGTTGAGCATTAGCATTAAAAACCTTATTGGGCTTTAGAATTAAAAACCTCAATATTGGGCTGGTTGTTTGGCCTAATTACAAAGAGGACTAGTAGAGAATTAAGTGGTTAGATAAAGGTTAATTAAGTAATTAACTGATATCATAATCATCAGATTCTTATAGGATTTGAATTTGGATCATGGATGACTAAGACTCCTAGATATGAGGAAACACCTATACATGTTCAAGAAGAAGGGGAAACAATGAGACCGAGAGGGAAGAAGGAAAAAGAAGAGAGAGTAGAGAGGAAGAGGAAATCATATTGCAGAAAGAAAATGGCTAAGGAAAAGAAGGCTAAGGAGAATATGGTGAAAGTAAAGATGAAGATTAGAACAAGGAAGCAAAAGGCTAATCTGGAAGAAAAGAAGGAGAGAAGGAGGCTGATCAAACAAGCCATTAAGAGGCAAGAAAAACTAGAAGAAGAAAGGGATAATGATCGAGACTTTTTGCCGGATTACGATCGGGAAGAGTGTGAACAAGAATTCGAGGTAGGATTCTTCCATAGTAGTACGGTAGACACCTTTATAATATTTAACAAAGCTATAGAATAATGCCTATAGGTTTAATTTGTTGCATGTGTTTGAATGTGTATGAAATCCATGAATTTCTTACTTTTGTGTAGAAAACATGTTTAGGAAGATTTATGGTTCAAATCAATGGTTATGTGGAATTGCTCAATTTGTAATCTATAATTGTGAATATAAATCTATGATTTTGTTCTTAGACTTTAAATTAGTTTATGGGTGTATAAAATATGTGATTTTATGTTTAAATTGATCAAAAATTGTATTATGATTGAATGAACACGAAAATTGGTTGAAAAACCAAGTTTTCTGGGCAATTACGCAAGCTCGGCAGGGCATTAAGCTCAGCACCTGCTGTGGTACCTGCCAAGGAGACAAAAGTCTCGGAACTTGCTGCCAAGCCTCGGCAGCTGCCGAGGAAGGTCGGCAGGTAGTTTGACACATGCCGAGCTCTTTTGAACCCAAATTTTGGAGGTAATTCCATTTTGAGGTAATTAGTGTGTGTGTGAAGTCGGTTTGTGTGTGAAATGCTTGTATGAAATTTTATGAAGTAAAGTATGTGATATGCCTAGTTTTGAATATTCAATTGAGTGTTTATTTTATGTTATGAATTGTAATATGATTAAAGTGATTTACTATCATACCAGTTGTGTACTAGTGATATTATATTCTCAAGATGATGTCATTGAATTTAATGTACTTATGGATCCTTGTGTTGTGTGTAACACAAGTTGTGATGTTTGATGTGTATAATTGGATATGAATTGTTGTATTGTTGACTGCATGTGAAGGTGAATTTCCTACCTTGGGTAGATCCCGAAAGGAAAGAGGGCAAGCAATCCTGCCTAGGATCACATTCCCTAAAAGGAAAGATGGTGACCAATCCTGCCTTGAGTGTACATTACCTAAAAGGAAAGATGGCGACCAATCCTACCTTGGGTTGTATATATTCCCTAAATCCTGCCTTGGGTTGAATATATTCCCTAAAAGGAAAGATGGCGACCAATCCTGCCTTGGGTGTATATTCATGTAGTGACCCTAAACCAGAACTAAGGATCTAATTATAATCTAATTATGAAATTGGAGATCAGATTGTAAATAATAGAACTATTGGGGAATTGTTTTGTAATTTCTTAAAATTACTTTGGGCTGGACTTGATTTAGATGTGTAGAACATTAATTAATTTAATGGACTGGATTAATTAGTGTAATGGGCTTAATAACTAAATTAAACTAATTAAGTATTGGGCTTAAATTAAATGGGCTTAAGTGAAAAAAGTGTGAGACAAAGTGGGGATAATTCGGTGAAACAACTAGGATGGAGGTTAGATTAGATTTGTTTCTAATTTGAATTAAAGTAAGATTGTTTGTGGATTAGGATTAGAAAGAGTTCAAATCTAATATGAAGGTTTCCTATTGGCTGAAAGAGGAGAGAAGAGAATCTATAAAAGATTGGTGTTTGTTTAAGGAGAGAATTAGAGAGAGAGAAAGGGACGGCTATAGCTGGGTTAAAGATTGAAGAGGAAGAAGAAGAAGAAACGAAGAACACACCAAGATCATTTAAGAGCATAATCTGTAAGTTGTTAATTCTGTATACATCCTTGTGGAATTTCAGAAGTCCTTGATGAGTGAATTCAAGTTTAAGCATGATATCCTGATGTTGAATTTCATTGAACTTTGTTGATGTCAAAGTATGTGTATTTAGATCATGTGATATAAATTGATTAGGTTGCTAAACGGATTTTCCAATGAATATATGTTGATTCATGGATAACCCTTGTTTATTATGATGATAATTATCAAAGTATGTTAATATGACGACTAATTATTATTACAATGTTGTATTAAATATAAATAAACTCCAAATATATGAAAATACGTAATATGCTGGTTTCTGGGTGAACCGGCAGGTCAACCGGTGTGCCGGTTAGCCTACCAGTGAACCCATGGGGCAACCGGCAGACAACCGGTGTGCCGGTTAGCCCACCGGTCACCCAGAACTTGTATGGAAGCCACTGCCTAGGCTGCCAGTAGCCAACCGGCGTGCGTGCCGGTTGGGCTGCTAGTGAGCCCTATGAACCTGTACTACAATTGTTGATCCCTAGCTAGGCTGCCGGTGGCCAACCGATGTGCCGGTTAGCCAGTCGGTCAGCCACAGTTTGTGTAATTGATGGATTTGAGTTGCTCGATAATTTTCAAATTAAATTAGGATAATTAAGTGATATTAAGACATGATTAAATCTTGTTTTAAATGATTGATTATGACATGATATGAGGATTGTTTGATGGTTATGTTAGTTGATGAATGATATACATGTTTGGAAAGGAATCCTGTGATGGCTTCCTAAGGATTGTTCGGGTGTATGGGCGTCCGAACAGCTTCCGAAGGGTGTTATCACCGGAAAACCTACGGATTGATGTGAACGGATCTTGTGATGGTTTCCGGTGGATTATTCGGGTGAATGGGAGCCCGAATAGCTTTCGAAGGATTCTATCACCGGAATTCCTATTGTTTGGGATACATCGGTTTTAGATGGAACTTATGGTTGATATGGGTAATCATCTTGTTTGATAGACCCCCTTGGGTTAAATCCCTAAATGTACGTGGTAAATGTCCTCTTTCTAGGCCTCTCTGGGTGTTAATCCCTAAATGTACAGAAATAGCTTTGGGAATTGTGCCCAATAGGTTGTGAATCCTACAAAACCACGTTGTACACGTGGGATGATTGAATGTGGAGACATATTGACCGAAAGGTCGTGGACCGGGGTGTTGGTGGAGATTATGGACAAGCTGATCACCGGATAGTGGAGTGCTTTCGTATGATTGATTTGTATGATGGAATGATTGCATATATGTTACTGTTATTGTTATTGTTTTTATATGCCATGATGAGAATATATGTTGTGTTGAACTGATGTGATAACATGAGGATGATAACTGAATTTATTTCTTACTGGGCATTCCAAGCTCATGCAACATGTTATTGTTACAGGTTAAGGAGATGGATAGTTGGATGATATTGCATGGATTAGGACCTGTTATAGTTTATTTATTTTCTATTTTGATTAGTAGTTCATAGTTGATGTAATAGGCTATTTAGTTAATTATTTTCAGTTGTAGGCTCTTCTAAAGCCATTTAATTCGAATAATAATGTTCTTCCGCACTCTGATTGATTTATGAAAGTATTGGTAGACTTTTACTTTGTTATTTCCGCTCTGTTTTCAAAGTTCCATGGTTGCGAACCTGAAGATTTCACCTCGTGATCCGTGCCACCCAACTCGGGATTTGGGCACTGGGATTCGGGGCGTGACAATTCCCTAAAAGGAAAGATGGCAACCAATGCTGCCTTGGGTTCTATTTCCTAAAAGGAAAGATGGTGGTTGTCTACCTTGGGTCCCATTCCCTAAAAGATCAGTGTTTTGAACAGGATGATCAGTTGTGTGTGAGTAATGTTTTCAGTCAGTGCCTTTGTCTTATCGGCAGTGTGGGAATAGTTTGGTTATTAGTGTATGAACAGTTATTATCAATGTTATAACAATGGTATTTCTATTGAATGAACAGACTTATTATCGGTTTGGATGAAAATATTATCAGAATCAGAACAGTACTATTATCAATGTGTGGTTTTTATCAACATCAAATGAGTAACAGTATCTTTTGATTGGACATTGGTGTATGAATGATATTTGGACAACATCTCTCTAAATTGTAAATGACTTCCATGGTAGTAATGGAATTATGGGTATTGTGGCAATATATTTGGATTACATGCATTACACTTGCACATTGTGATTGTTTTTGTGTTCATAAATAAGTTATCATGTTCTTTATCAGATGCACATCATAATCTGTTTTGAGTTATATTATACTTGATCATGACACTTCGTGATATGTGGTGACTTTTACTCCAATTAATACATGTGAGTGAGTTTGTGGTTTTGTAAGGCTTAAATTGATATAAGAATATATAATATGGACTTGATAATGAGTTAAATACATGCTCTTTGATGGATTTGCATGAATGAATTCGTTTTGTTATTTATTATGAAAGTGACTATTGTATTGCTGTGGATTTTTCCTATTGAGCTCCCAGCTCACCTTTATTTTTTTACAGATGGCTTACAAGTATGAAGGGGTTGATAGTGACTGATGAATCACCACGAGTTGCATTAGGAAGAGTCGAATAGCTTTGAGAGGACATAGTAGATGGTAGAAAGTGGAATATGAGAACTATTTTATTTAATTTCTTTACTTAAACTTGAAGTTTTGAGTTACAATAATGATGGAACATGTAATGATAATTGTACAGACCTTGTTTAGTTTAAAAATTCTTCCGCTATTTTATTTAGATGCTCTGAATTATATATTATTGTTAAAGACACGGTCATTACATGCTTGGTTGTCGTATCCACGGGTTGGATCCGAAGGTCAAACCCTCAACAAACCCTAAGGATTTTCTATGTCTAGATTTGGGGCGCAACACCTAACAACAGGAAAACTCTTCCCACATATCTAACTCTACATTATACAGGTTTCAAATAAGTCAAACTGTCAAAAAGAAATCAAAAGAGGTTTCGGTTGAGTCGTAGGTCCACCTAAATTTGGGAAAGTGTGCCAAATTTCCTAAAAACTTAGGTATGGGTTCGACAGGGTCAAATAAGGTTAAAACTGAAAAAAAAATCAAAAAGGTTGACTTATCTCGGTTTGGTCATCAGTCGACCGAAGTGGGTCAGTCGGCTAACCCGAGAGCAGGTTTTCAAGGTTTTTGGGTTTTTAGCTTTGACCTATATTGGGTATTTTGGCCTTACCTTTTGATATACTTATCGGAATCACCTCAAATTTGAAGTACAACGTTCCTAATGAATAGGGGAATTATAAACAGATATAAAATAAATCATCTAATAATTTTTTCATCAAATCTTTAATTGACACTTCAAATCTTGATACAATCTCAAATTTTTATTCTCCATTTCGATCTCTTATCGTATAGTGATGGTTTCTCTATCTTTATTGCATCTTTATTTATGGGTTTTGTATATAAAGAAATGAGGAAGGGTTTACAAATCATTCACAAGAATTTCTTCATGTTATAACACATGCTTAGGCTTAAATACACAAGAAGTTGAAAAGGAAACTTACATAAACTGCAGAATTTTAGTGTTGGTTCTTCTTCTTTCTTGATCTTCTAGGGTTTTAGGGTTTAGAGATGTTAGATCTCTTCTCTCAAAGTCTTCTCACATTTTTCTATCTTTTCTTAGGTTTAGATTGATCTAAAAGGCTTCTTTTTATAGTATTAGGTGTTAGAAACAACCTATAGTCCTAGTACAACTAGTATCCTTCTATTTTGGGCTATTAGGGATTCTTAATTCAACTTTAAATTAAGTTTTCCATAAATTATTAATTTAAAACGAATTTTTAATATATTAAAGTCTATTTTATTAGTTTGGGCCATAAGGAAACTACTTAAGTCCATTAAGCTACTTAATTGATTTAATTAAAGTTTATAGTTAATTACTTAAGGCCAATTCAATTAAATATATAGTCCAATTCCTTAAATTAAGCCCAAGATTAATTAATTAAGCCCAATAATAATTAATTATGCCTTAAATAATAGATTATGCTATGATGTGTGATCATACAAGGTCTTCATATAATAACTTAATTAAAACACATATATAGTAAGTATAAAATTGTTTAAGGATGTATCATCGTAGAATCCTATTAAATTACTATTATACCTTTATTAATAAAACAATTTTCTATTTATGATTTTTCAGGTTCTTATAATCTATCCTCCTTAAATGAATTTTGTCCTCGAAATTAAAATATATGTGTAATTAATAAATTAATTTCACAAACATATATATA
>JAUPMG010083293.1:0-12783 GCA_031762675.1 Pachysandra terminalis | reverse complement strand
TCATAAGCACTTAAATAAATGTATTTACCAAACACTATTTTCTTCAAATAAGCAATTTATTGTTGTTGTGGATAAGTACTCACATTGAGCAACTTATCCAATGAGTGCTTATCCATAAGCACAAGCCGGGACAAATGCAGCCGTAAAGGTAACTTTTCTCAGATCTAATTCACCTTCCTGTCTGCATTTTTATGTTAAAAATATCACTGAGTAAAACCTTGTCCCATGACTTGACTGCGATCATCAAAAGTTCCACAGCCAATAGACCTTCTCAACGATCCCTCCGCCACTCCGGACAGCAAGGTGGAGTATATCAGAAGCAGGAGTAACGCCCCTATAGTAGTGGCACTGCAACAGTCATGGTTAGCTTCTCGTGCAAACCTTCCTCCCTCGCTTTCTCTGCAGCTACAACCTGAACAGAATGCTCATGAGCTTAAAAGTCTTAAGACAAACAAAAGGATTGGACAACTCTTCTGTATATGTTTCCATTTTGGTTAACTTGATCTAACAGAAGTGAACAAGTACATTTACATTTACAGGATGTTGCTAATTAAAATTAGAAAAGTTAACAAAACAGAGTACATTGAATGCAACTTTAGTAAGAACTCACACAAGGACAAGCTGATACCAAGCTGATGGTCAAAAGGTCTCCCAAAGCGACCATTTCAGCATCTCTGCTCAGCTTTTCATATAGACATTGAAGAGGACGTTGCATGAAATCTCGGATCAGATTTTCATATAGAGGCCATAGACTTTAAACTTGGTACCGGGTCGGGGATCGTCCCGGTCCAATATAGATTTGGATCGCTAATCCGACTCGGGATTGGCCGATCCAAACATGGCCCAAAAATTTCTTCTTTTTATTTTAAAAAAAAAATCATAAAATTATATATCCAAGCAATGCTTTTTTTTTTCTTTCAATTTTTGGGAAGTTAAAAAGTGCCAGTTAATTTGTCAACAAGGTATGGTCATTCTAAATAAATACTAAGAGTGAAAAGGACAAGAGTAAATATATAAAGCAATCAAACTGGAATGTAGAAGTGATCAATGCAAACACATACTTCCCTACCATGCTCCAAGACAGTGTCTTCCACAACATCACTTGGCATCTCAATGGAACGGCAAAAACCAAAGATACAGAATCTTCTGCCTTCAAACTAACCTACGTAACTGCATGCAAACATGCAAGCCGCATCCAACACATACGACCAGAGCTTTGTCGAGAACCACTCTGGATTAGAAGTAAATGTAAGATAATAGAATTATGATCAAATAAAATATATGTTAATATTGATGCTTTGTATTTTACACATCCAACATACCTCTCCTACGAATGAGGTCCATGAAGATGACCATCTTCCTGTCAGAGTGAGCACACTGACAGGTTCTCTTGTTGTGGCCTAGCTGCTTACATTTGCAACAATGGATGGTACTTGACCTACGCAACTGACTTCCAATTCTAGGCTGGTCAACTTCTCGCCTTCTATTGACCCTGGGCCATCCAAGTACTTGCTGAAGAGGTGGTGCAACTATTGGGTTATGTAGTTCATAACCTCTCATCAAGTATAGGGTGTATCATGGTACCGTAGGCTCTCAGATATGTCATTTGAAAAACAAGGAGCACAAAATTCTTTCAAATTACCCCTCTGGTATATAACTAATGCAACTGTATGCTTGCATGGTATACCGGTAATCTCCCAAACCTTACATGTATACATCTTACTGTTTACTCTAATCGTATATCTGTACTCACCATCCACGACTTCATATTCATCAGTTCTAGCAAAGAGAAGTTTACAAGTACTTGAAGCTCTCTTCACTTTATCCAGTACGGCTACGACCTTTAGAGTTACTGAATTAGTCCATGTTGTGGCACGTGAATACCTACTTTGAATTTTTACCATCCAACTCCATCTAAATTGTGTCCACCATTGCTAGAACTAACTTATTCCTATGGTCACCTATCTAATGACTGAAGGACTTAAATATGTTGTTTGTAAGGTGGTTATATTTTAAATTGATATTGAATTCATGCTGCAACCAAATAGATGTTAAAATACATTTCACTCAATCATATGTTAGAGTAGATAAAGTCTTCATTCTAACTAGTATGGCATTAAAATCATAGACCGTGTCTACACGGTCCGTAGGCCAAAACAGATTCATCAACTGTAATCTTCGATATACAGATTAAAAATGATTATACATGTATCTGAAACTAAATCGATGATTGATTTTAAGTATTACACCCCGAAATGCCTCTAAGATGTCCTAAAATATACCAAAATAACACAATCATATGATATGTGCGTGATGCAAAGGAATCAGACAAATAAATTAAAAAATTGTTACCTTCTGTCGATTTGTTACAAGTGTCGCTTTAGAATACCAATGTTCATATGCAGATAATATAAGAAAAATGACCAACTATCATTGATCTCTGACTGAACCACAGCAATTGTCACTGGAAAGATCTCATTATTCTCATCAAGTATTATAGCTACAAGACTCTCCCATGTGGTCCTTTAAGGTGATAACCATCTAATCCAATAAATGACTTACACCCTTTAAGCAAACCAACCTTCATCGAAATAAAACTAATAAACAATCTCTTAAACATTACTCATTGTGAGGTCAGGCATAAACACTTCTAACTTAGCTAGGCACCCTAGATTTGTCGCTTTCAATATCTCACAGTAACTTGGTATAAAATTTTGTATGGCTCCGTTCTATATGTGTTAATGCCTTATTTTTTGTCCTATACAGTTGGGTGTTACTAGTCTCAATCCCATAGTCTTCACGCATCTGACTTCTAATAATAGAAATCTTTATACCAGGATTCTCTTTCACAAGCTTTTTTTCCCTGATAAGTAATGAATATATAAAAAGGAAAAGGAGAATGTACAACAACCACCATAGAGAAGACCTCTATCAGTGGCGTAAAAATAGAAAAAAGGACCAGGAGTCTAAGAGCAATAGAAAATAAAGGAAAAAATAAAAATAAACACAGCTCAAACGTGCCCGCACGCACCACCCAAGAACTAAAGACAAGACATGGCCAGATCCAAATCTCCTGAGACCAATGATACCCTACTAGCGCCTCTCCTCGCAAGGTCAGCCACCAACTGATCAGACACCCTAGGTGCCACAAGAAATGAAAGAGTCTGCCCTCTAATCAAAGACAAGGCCAAACAAACCAGATGAATGACCCTCCCGATGCACGAATCGGGCCTCTCCAGCTAATCAATAATAAGGGGAGTGCTACACACAATCCTGATGTCCAAAAAACCCTGCGCACTTCCCAGCCTCAAACCTGTCACGAGAGCCACTAGTTCGGTCCACTCAGCCTCAGACGAAATTGTCGGACCAGAAAAGGCAAAAATGAGTCTGTCATCCTGATCCCAGATCACGCCACCAATCCCGGAAGGGTCAGACAAGACAGGGCAGAAAGCCGCGACAGATAGCTTCACCCAGCCAAACGGGAGGGGCCGATAACTGGCAATCTTGAGTCAAACTAGCAGACGAAGAGATCGAGTACCATTCACGCACAATATCGAACGCAGACAGACCATAGAACTGGCCCCGAACCGATGCCTAGGAGGCAATTGAGGACAAGATCCCTTCACAAACACACGAGGCCGAAGTTGCCACATCCTGAAAAATTCTCTAGTTCCGATCATAGTTTAAAGACTCGGTTTCGGATCGGAGATCGTCCTGGTACTATCCCGAGTTGGATCGTCAATCCGACTTTGGATCGGACGATCTGACCGATCTCAAGAAAAAAAAATTAATTTAAAAAACTTCAGGGGTCAAAATATAATTTTCCCTGACTATATTATCCCCAAATTGTCCATTTATCCCCAAATCGACAAAGTCGGAGGAAATACTGGAGCAGTGGAGCTGGACGGCCAAAAGCGATTCTCCAATTAGTCTTCTTGTTAGGAGAAAGAGCAGTGAATCAAATCTCCGGAGCGAAAGGGCAGTGAATCAAAATGTGATCTAGGGACTCCGCCGCCGCTCTGCACAAGAAGCACATGTTAGGAGAAAGAGCCATTTACCTCCTCTTATGTTGGAGCATATCCCCAGTGTTGATCCGATGAAGTAACGCGATCCAAGTGAAAGCTTTGACTCTGGGAGGGACAGGCAGGGACCACAAGGAACGAGTCTGAAAAGAAGTCGGAGGCCCAAATCGGTCCGGACGAGACTGATTGAAAAACGAACGACATGAGAAGACACCTGCGGGATCAGGAGTCCAGATCCTCCGATCACCCCACTCAGACCCAACAAACACCCCACCGACAGCCGAGAATAGAGAGCACAACTCAAAACAATCCGCCTCCCTCTTGTCTCTACGAAGAAGGAGGTTCAAGACAAGACCAGACTCAGACCAGGAAAGAACCTCGCAAACCAGGGAAGACTGACAAGAAGCGATCTTGTAAATCCTTGAAAACGTTAACATAAAGGTTCATCACCAATCCAAAGGCCCTCCAGAAAAACACAGAGGAACCATCCCCATCAAACCAATGAACCAACGACAAGAAAACAAGGACCAACACAATGATATACTTCCATGGTCTGGCCGCAAAAATCCGCGATGAAAGACTCATATCCCTGACGTTTTGACGAACACCATACTTGCTGATGATAATCTTACGCCAGAGATGATTCTGCTCGTTGTTGAAACGCCAAAGCCACTTGGCGAGAAGAAAAGAGTTTCTGACCACAGTATTTCCCAGGTTTAAGCCGCCCTGAAGCCTCTCCCTACAAACAATATCCCATCTAACCAAATGGTCTCTCCTTCCATCATTCCCTTCCCATAAGAACGTACGATGTATTTTCTCGATTTGAGAAGACATCGCCTTAGGAATACGGAAGACCGACATATAATAGATTGGGAGATTGGCCAATGAGATCTGAATGAGGGTAATCCTGCCCCCCAAAGACAAGTATTGCCTTTTCCACGCGGCCACCCGCTTATCGATCCTCTAGACGACCAGATCCCAAAAAGCTAAAGATTGAGGGTTAACGCCTAGAGGAAGACCCAAATAGGACATAGGCCATGCATCGGTACAACACCCAAAAGCCCATGCACACTTAACCAACACCGAATCCTCAACATGAATCCCTGACGTGGTTAACTTCTCCAAATTAACCTTCAAACCCCAAACCATCTCGAAACATCTCAGGACACATTTAACCCCCCGAACCTGGGGCACCTCAGAGTCTATAAAAATAATCGTATCGTCGGCGAACTGCATATGAGAAACCTCGACCTCGTCCCTACCCACCTGAAACATCTAAACAAATCCCTCTGCTCAGCGGTCTCTATAAACCAACTCAAAACGTCCACCACCAAGGAGAACAAGAAAGGAGATAAATGATCGCCCTGTCTAAGACCCCTGGATGAAGAGATAAACCCCCCCACCCAAGCTTCTTGGACATCCAAGTGGATGTTACTTGTTAGTTCTTGTGCACTCAATTGCAATTGTGTTCCGAGTGATATGATTTAATTTAGAAAGAGAATCCATCATGTAAAAGAGAGGTATAGATATGCCAACTGCAACCATTAGTAGCACATACAACATTATACGCCAATTGCAACCATCAATAGCACATACAGTTGTAACGCGCATCATTTCATTCTAAGTCTCTTGATATCAAACCATTCCTTGATGGCATATTCTCTTAGAACCTCTCTAAAATCAGTGATATTAGCAAAGACCAACCCTTCTTCTAAGATAAGATTATCAATACCATGCTCCATGTCAAATTCCATGCTTCTTGACATATCTTGGTTATTTGTGTCTACATAAATTTCATATATTGATTATTTGTATCAATTTCCATATTCATTTTCCTAACTTTCGGATTGAGACTAGTAACATCCAACTTTAGAGAGTAAAAACTAAGGCATTAACACATATAGAAGGGAGTGATGCAAAATCCTATACCAAGCATCCAAGTTAATGTGAGATATTGAGAGCGAAAAAATCTAGGGAGCCTAACTAAGTTAGAGGTGTGTATGTTTGACATCACAGTGAATCCAATATTTAAGAGATTGTTTATTAGTTTTGTTTTGATGAATGTCGGTTTGATTGAAGGGAGTAAGCCCTTTATTGGCTTAGATTGTTGTGACCTTAAAGGACCACATGGAAGGATTCTTACTTGCAGCTATTGCACTTGACGAGAATAATGGGATTTTTCCAGTGGCATCTGCTATGACCGAATTAGAGACAAAAGATGGTCATTTTTCTTATAACATCTTCATATGGTCATTGGTATTCTAGAGCGGCCATGAACATTTATGACAGATCGACAAAAAATAACAATTTATTAATGTATTTGTCTGCTTTATATGATTCATTTGCATCATGCAAAAATCATATGATTGTTTTATTTTGGTATAAATCAGAACATCTTAAAGACATTTCTGAGTGTAATGCCTAATGTCAATTATCGACTTTGTGTCAGACACATGTATAGCAATTTTAAATCTGTACATCGAGGATTACAGTTGAAGAATCTGTTTTGGTCTGCAGCCCGTGCATACACGACCTATGATTTTAACGACGCACTAGATTAAATGAAGACTTTATCTAATCCAGTATATGATTGAGTTAAATCTGCTCCATCATCGACTTTGTCACGACATGAATTTGATAGCCATCTAAACAATGAGCACCTTACAAACAATATGTCTGAGTCCTTACATCATTGGATAGGTGACTACAAGAATAAGCCAGTTCTAACAGTGGTAGAGACGATTCAGATGAGTTGGATGACAAAAAATCAAAGTAGGTATTCATGTGCCACAATATGAACTAGTTTAGTAACTCCAAGGGTCGTAGTCACACTAGATAAAATGGCGAGAGCTTCAGGGACTTGTTAGCTTCTATTTGTTGGAGTTAATGAATATGAAGTCATAGATGGTGGGTACATGTATATTCAATTAGAATCAACAGTAGGATGTGTACATATAGGGATTGGGAGTTGACCGGTATACCATGCAAGCATGCAACTGCATATGTTATATACCAGAAGTGTAATCTAGAAGAATTGTGCCACTTGTTCTTCAAAGGACATGTATCTGAGAGCCTATAGTACCATGATACACCCTATACCTGATTAGAGGTTTTCCATCTTCCCCATGGAATACATAGTAGCCAAAGGCCAAAGCTAGAATTCAAAAAACGACTTGAGTAATCAATATGAGTTCCACACAGCATGACTTTTATTCTTAAATAACATTATCTCTAATTATAATCAACAGAAATAAGTGTATTAATCTGGAACTATCTCTAATTATACAACTCACAAAACGCTGAAAAATAAGCAAGACACCCGAAGTGCTGAAAAATGGTTGAAACAATCATTTTTCAGATTTACAAAATTAAGTGTATGTAAATCTAATTCTTCAGATTTACATAAACTAAGAGACAATGAGCAAACATGATATAATTAAGTTTCCCCAAGTGCTTAAAAATGGATGAAACAGTCTCCTTCCTACATCATTAACAGATCAAGTTACCATGTACGCACATTAAATCAATCGAAAGAATATATCTTGATAAAATCCTTTCAAACAAGAAAAGCACTTTGCTTGATTTATGCAAAGTTGATCAAAATAAAATGGAGATATGACATAGTTACGAATATAAAATACTTAGATAATGTGATCATTCTAATTATTTCAAATTTGTCAAATGATTTGTACAAACAACAAAACCTAATTGACATAATATGCTCATTCCAGTAACTCCAACTTCATAAGCGTTATGACAGCATAGTAGATCTCCACAACTCTTAAAAAAAATTAAAACAAATATAACAGGATTGAAGCAACATATTTTTACCCGATGACCTATGTGAAATTATAGTTGATACTATTCATGCCAAATAGATAAGAAATACTGCAGGAGCTGGCATTAGTCTACTCAATTCATAACAGATATGGCTCCAACTATCATTGCTGAAAGTTTATAAGTCAATACTTCAGACTACACTATCAGATTATTCCTCAAACGTATACAAGATGACCGACCATCATGGGGATCTCCAACCCTAATGACTATACACAAACCTCATTTTTTGTTATGGTAAGTGCCTAAGTGGAGACTTTTTTTTTTTTGTAAGTAAAATTGTAATATTATAAAACAAATGTAAGAAGATAGGTTACAAGTCTAGCAGCCAATGTACAAGTATCGGCATCCAACAAGATGTCAAAACACCCTACAATATGTTTGTAAGCGACACCTCTATAACTCCCTCCACCTATTTACAAAATCACAAAAATCGACGTCACAAAATTCTGGTAGCGCCTTTGCCCAATGAAAAAGGAGGGTAACAGCTCTCTTAGTAATCTCACTAATCTGTACCTCCTTACCCTCAAACACTCTATAATTTCTCTCCTTCCATAATGACCAGAAAACGACATGAGGGTAAAGATTCCATAGGATGTTCCATCTAGTCTTCTTCCTCCTCCCCCACGCAAGAAATAAGCTTTTCAAATCTTCCGGTAGCACCCACAAAACACCAAGGTCACTCAAGAAGTGCCTAAGTGGAGACTTGATCCAAGAAAACCAATGTAGTGCCTTTGGATCTGTCACAACTTCATGAATTTATTCTCAGTGTTGACAGAGTAAGAAAAGCAAGTATATGAGCTCATTCCACTTGTCACTTAACCCCTTAAGTGGAACCCTTAGTACAGGACTATTAGTGAGAAACAGGAACAACATGTGTAGGATTAAGTGAAAAGTACCAGGACTAAATATGAACAAAAATGGTCTGAAGCAACTATTAAGAACGTTGCAACAAACTGGCTAAATAATCATCTCTGGTATAGTTATATGTTCAACAGTATCCTTTTTCTCAAGCACCTATCTACTTCAAGTGAACTTGCCATATGATAGACTTGAAGGCACAGTACTAACTAAAGAATATTCAGAGGAAGCTGTATATTTTCTCCTCCATTACTATCATGGAAGCATCATTGCGTGATTGAAAAGTTAATAGTTGTAAGAGAGAGAGAGAGAGAGAGAGAGAGAGAGAGAGAGAGAGAGAGAGAGTTCATTAGAATCGGTAGAGCGAGCGACGACGATTCAGAGGGAGCTCGAGCTTCGGACATTGGGAACAGCTGAATCGAATCATCGCAATAAGGGAAAAGGAAATCTGGCCCAATATAATCCATTTGAGGAATTTTCAGAATTTTGAAGAACAAATCCCCTTTTTTTTTTTTTCCCTAGAAGCAATAACACAGAAAATCACAGGTACATGAATACAATCGTCGTTCAAAAGACGAGAGATGATCGCCGTTCAAAATCACAGTAATAAGTAATAAAAATGAAAAAGCTTGCCAAAAAAAAATATTAACACAACTAAAAACCCTAAAGATGAGAGAGGAATAAAGCTGAAATTTCACCGTTGATCGGGCTACCGGAATACGGGAGATGATAGCCGTTCGTTGTATGCCGGTGAGAGATGTAGAAAGTAAGTAAAGTAGGAAGGTGAAAGCTGTAAACCCTAAAAATTTCCGCTAAGGTAAAAATGATGATAAAAGGGTAATTTTGTTTTATAAATAATTGAGTTATAAATCATATAAATATAACTTTTAAGAAAGGGTTGAAAAAGGAAATTAATATGTTTGTTAACGCTGTTTATCCAATGTCACTAACAAGGGTATAAGTGACATATCAGAAAACACGAAGATGTGCTTTTGAACCTTGGATTTTCAGAGAATAACAAATTTTGTTGGAGAAAACACTTATTTTTATTTGGTAGAAAAAGGAAAGAGTTCTAGAGATTAAGATTTGGAAAGAAAATAATTTGAATTTTTTTTTTTTTTTTTTTGTTTTACCAAGGTATCCCCAGGTTTCGCCCAAGAAGATTACTCTGAGGTACGGACGGGCGCCTAAGCGGGGACCACTCCCAATACGGTTTGCTGCATTCACAACGACTCGATATTGAGACCACTTGCTTAAGCGACCCGAGCCCCTTCCACTCGGGCCAACTTCCGTTGGTAATTTGAAAAATTTTCTCACTTAGATTCATAACTTTTCTGTCAAAAAAAATAAAAAACATTTTCAAAGAAAAGAAAAGAAAGGTCGAGAATACTCTTCCAAAAGTCAAATCTAACTTACAACATATCTTATCTTTTCTTGACGACTAATCAACTTTTTAAAATATATAAAAAATTCACCAAAAAATCGTCAAAATTTAATTTCTTTTTTAAAAAAATATTTTTAATCTTAAAATTTAAGATAATTTTTATAAGTTTGTTAGTATCTAAGTCGCATGTATTATCATTTTTTTTCAAATCAAGCAACTTATTATGCTATGGAATCACTTATCCAAAAGCAAAACTCAGGCAAAACATTTGAAAAGAAAGACTCGTCATTTCTTTTCTTTTTTTTTTTCTTTTTTACTTTTCCCTTTCTTTTCTTTCTTTTTAAATCGAAGGTTCCAAACACAGCATTAAGGAATTGAATAAATACAATGAAAATGTGTACACCACTTTACTTTACCATGTCATTAAATAACCACAAACTTATGTTAAACACTTGTAAGAGATCAGGAGACCTAATCGGTGATGTCACACAACCGAAGTTCACATAAGATTTTCGTCCAAGAATGTATTTTATTGACCGGAAAAAAAGAAGAAGAAAAAGACAGGTTATTGGAGGTTAAAGAAACAAGTCAAAAGGAACAAGACTCCTCCCCCTCCGTCCTGTAATCAAAATAACTTACAGAACAGACAAGCCCTTGTCGCATTAAGGGCATAGAAACCAAATAAGAAATTCATAAAAAGCGACTTACGACAAGCCCAATACACGAGAGTAGAAATCGAGGCTGACATTGGGATCTTTAATTCGAAACATCTGCGATAAATTCAACTTAGATTATAAATTCCTAGTACAGAAGATACAGTTCTTGAATCAAATTACATTGAAAAGAATCAACTCCCATAACTATTTTGAAAGAAAAATTGCATGTTTCCGGACTTACAGTTTGTTGCATGATGCATCCCTTAGTAGCTTCATCTGGGGTTGCATGGAGACCCGGATTGTTCGAAGGAAACTCTTTCGATTCCGAATCTATTGATGATGAAAACAATCGAAATCGATTCAGATCCTGTATATTCCATGTCGAAAAGTAATGGATGTTAGAAGATTAGCAGTTTGGATTGGAAGTTTAGAGCAATCCACGATTCCGACCTTTCTTTTCTTGGTAAGTAAGATCGGGATTGGGAGTGAAGAAGTTTTACTTTGGAATCGAAAGAGAGAACGGAAAGGGTAAAAACTGGTGATAAGGGAGGAAGCCATGTTGTGAGAGAGAGAGAGAGACTCACCGTTTGATCTAAGAGCTGAAGAGAAATGCAAATCAGAACCTTCCACGGCTTCTACCACCCACTTATCTGTGACTGTGTGAGGCTTCTTCTCAGTGTTCATATTCTTAGAGGAGTTTACTATCTTGACCCCTCAAGTCATTAGAATCCTTTGACCACGCAATCAAACAAGGATAACGCAAGGCAAGCCGTGTTCATGGGTAGGGCCTGGGCAGTTTTGATTGGTTCTTGCCCAAGGCCCAACCAATACAAATTGTCCTTTGCAAATGCAGATTCATGAAGGTGGGAGTTGAACCAGGTACTGGGTATGGTTTCAAGGATCGGACCGGATCGATCGGTCTGTATGGGGATCAGCTAGAAGCGATCCGATTTTAAGCCAAGATACAACTATTGTATCAAATATCAAGTGGCTTTGGATTAAACTGGTCCAACAGATACTGATTCGGATCGATCCACAGATCCAAAGTTTTTTCTTTTTTTTTTTTTAAATTTATAAAACCAACGATCTAATAAGTATCGGCCTGGACCGGTCAAATATCAATTGGTATCACTGTTCCGACAACCCGTATCACTATTCCGGTGACCGGTCCCGCCGACCCAATTTTTTTTTTGAAGGACGATCCAACTTTTGGATCGGCAGGTACCGCCGATCCGGATCGGGATCAGCCGAGACGGGTCCAAACCAAAATCCCAAGACTTAAAACCCCGGTCTTGGGGGTGACCATGGTTTAAAGGATCGGACTGATCGATTCTGGACTGGGTATTGGTCGCTTTGGAAGCAGCCAAAGCTGCTGTGGCAATAAAAAGAAAAGAAAAATATTTTTTTTTTCAAAGAGAATAAAATGGCGGGAGAAAAGACGGAGCTTTTACCAGCTTTAATGTATGATTCTATCTTTGTCGTCTGCGCTTTCGTCATGGCGAGTGTCTCTTCTCTCCCTTGCAGAGATCTTCTCGGCAATCTGAAAACCTCGATTTGTGTGCGCACTGCGCACTCCATTCACAGTAATCCACTCTCCGTCTCCTCCTCTTCGTATGACGTTGAAATGAACTCTTCAAACCCTCTTGAAATCACAAGACATTCTTCAAAACCTTCACAGAGAAAAAACCCTCTATTTAGGATTTCTCGTTTTTGTAACTTCAATGGAGAAATCCGGATATGGAAAGGATGGAATTTACAGATCTCTACGACCTCCTCTGGTTCTCCCCAGAAACCCTAATCTCTCCATGGTTTCTTTTCTTTTCAGGAACTCTTCTTCTTACTCCGACAAGCTTGCACTCGTCGACGCCGGGTCAGTGGAAACCCTAACCTTCAACTGTTAGAAACTTAGAACTGAATATTTATGAAATGAATCTAAATAGCATAAATAATCATATGCGGAAATTGAATCTACTAACCTCTAGCCATAGCCAATATTTGAGATATGAATACGATCTCTTATCTG
>JAUPMG010083282.1:0-12783 GCA_031762675.1 Pachysandra terminalis | reverse complement strand
TTGGGTTATTGTTGTTAGCCGCGTTCCATGGTTGGGAACCCGAAGGTCGCACCCCGTGATCTGTGCTACCCACCTCGAGATTCGGGCACCGGGGTCCGGGGCGTGACAGTGATCCTTTCCCTCACCTTCATAAGATTAGAAATGTTGGGCGCCACTAAAATGATCCTTTCCCTCACCTTGATATAAAGAATAATCTGGTATGTTGGGAGGATCAGTCCCTCAACACATATAACAACATAATCATAGTCCATCCAGGACATCCTCACCAATATCAATATGATAGATCTCATCATGTCCATAAAATCCAACACATGGATTTATGGGATATAGTCAAGGCATTAGACCAATCCAAGGTCATTATGCGAAATTGGCATATGTTGTGCAAGTGTAGTGTTTAGTGCTCATTAACTAATCATGCAAATAGTGTACAGTTGTTCAACAATTCTAGGTATGAAAATATGTGATTTATATGATGGTATAAGTCATCATGATAATCAATTCAACTTAAGCAAGCATGGTATATGATTTAAACATAATCAATTGTTAAACAGTTAACTTAACAACCAATTCAAGTCAAATCATGTATTATATATGATAAAATATAAGGATGCATCAACCACTCAATCAAGTCATAAAGTCATTAATTCTCATCACACAATTAATTAGGGTGTATCAAAGTCCAAATAGATAGGTAACACAAATAATCCAGCAAACCTGGGCTGTCCGGCAAGCTAACTGGCACGCCAGTAGCCTAGGCAGAGGCTGAAAACAGGCAACCAATTAACTTAATCCTATCGACAGTCTAACCGGCACACCAGTTGTCCTCCGGCAGGCTAGGTAGGGACCAAACATCAAATATGCAGACACTCATTGCCACCGGCAGGCTAACCTGCACACCGGTTGGCCACCAGTGGGTTAGGCAGGGCTTTAAACAAAAGTCAGGGTTTTCGGTGGGCTACCGACAGGCTAACCGGTAGCTTAAACAGTGTTTAAGCTATGAGCTTCGGGGAAAATGCCGGTAGGATTCCGGCACGCCGGTATGCTGCCGGATTTGGGTTTTCTGGGTTTTCTAGATTTGACATACAGTCGGTATTTTGGTCATAATGTGGTCAATACTCATCAGAATCACCTCAAACTTGTTTTGTTGGATTCCTAACGAACAAAGAAATAGTAAAAAAAAATATAAAATAAATAATATAAAATACATACATAGGTACGGGACTCAGTCGATTAGGTCTGTACAGTTTTCCAGTTCGGTTGTTACGTAATAAGTATAAAAGCAAAGATTTGAAGGTTGTGCTATGTTATATTCAGAGAATATGGAAAGTCACCTAATCCAAATCAAAAGTATAAAGTAATCAAAATTACTTACAGTGCTCTAGATCGTTGGATCTTCCTCTTCTTCTACTCAGTTCAAATCTGAACTATTCTTCCCCACCATTCCAGTTCCAGCTATCAACTTGGATTTATGTTTTTTGATTTGGACGACCAAGGCCATGTATATATAGTTTTCAATTTTGTCTCCTAGTTGTTTCAGAGTTCAATTTAGTTTAGGATTAATGTTTGGTTTATAGCTATTAGATTAGATTAGTTAATTTACAACCGTTAGATGAGAGGTGTTCTAATTCTAGTGTGAGTTAATGATTAATCTTATCTAACCTTTATCCTAGTTAGTTTAGGTTTCGTTATCTTTTAATCTTAACATTTAGATTAATCTAAGTGTTCTTACGAAATCCTAGCCCTTGATATTAAATCCTAGTTTGTAGTTAAATTATCTTATCTAATCTTATCTTATCTTTATCCTATTTATAATTAGAAGTTGTATTATCTTTATTTAATCCTTAGCCAATCAATTAGTTTCCTAATCTTTAAACTAATCCTTATCTTATCTATTAAAGTGAATCCTAGTTAAGTTATAACTTCTATTAATATTATTAAATCTAAACCATTAGATTAGTCTAATTAATCCCAACCATTGATTTAAAGCCTTCTAATTATATTAGGAATATTAGAGGTGGTTCTAACCTAGTCTAAAGTCCTAATTGTATTATATGTTGAACTTTAATTATTATTATTTAATTAGCACGAAAATTAGTTATTTAATTAAACTAATTGGGCTTAAGTTTAATTGGGCTTGATCTTATTGGGCTTTACTTAAGTCCAACTAATTAATTATTAGACTTAGTTCTTGTTTGGTTTGTTTTAGTTTAATCTATTAAACCAGTTTTCTATTTAAACTTAAATGATATTTGTTTATAACCTATAGTTTTAATTTATTAATTACTTTAGGTTATTAGCTTCTAAATTATGATTTAAATGTCCCTAAAAGATCTTAGTCACACATTATAACTTAAAGAGTTATGATTGTGTATGAAGCACTCTAGTTTCCTATTGTGCGACCTACCAATCACAAGTAGTCAAACATGTAAACTAAATTTACTAAAGTTTTAAATTACCCCTATATTTCAAATTAATTATGAATTAATCCCTGTAAAAGTTCAGGTTATTACAATAAGGGATCGTTATTGGTTAGGTAAGACTACCAACACCAAAAAATGCTAAAACAACTAGGTTGGAGATATTACTCGTGCCCATAACTTAACATCTAAAATTGGACCATTGGAGCTTCGCTTCGGGGTGCTCGGCGTACTCTCGGTGCACCGAGAATGTTGTTCGGTGCCAAATGTCATGAAACCTTAGAAACTGGTCCCAATGCGTCCCATTAGGTCAAGACTAGTCTCAACTCATTTTCCAAAATGGGGCTTGGCGGGGTGTCTCGGTGCACCGAGAACAGTCTCATTGGCTTTTCCAGAACACCTGGAAATCCCAAGAGAGCTCGACGGACTCTTCGGCGCGCCAAAGCGCAATTCTTGTTATTTCTGGGTGGGGTTTCACCTAAAGGTCACTATCCACCTAAGGGAGCTTCGAATGTGGTTTTTAAGTCCAGGGGTTTGGTCTAAACAAGGATCATCTGATTTCTCCCTAATTTCCAAAACCTAGAAACTGATTCTAAAGATTTAAATCATAGGTTGTTGATCTTGTTCATATGGGTCATCTTTAGGGGTTTGGACTCCTAAAACATGAAATCCATGGCCCGAATTCATCATGGAAAGAAGAACACAATCGACATGATCTTCCCCTCATGGTCATAACCTTGAAATATAAACAAACACACTTGCATTGAAGGTATACTCAACATGGGGGGGTGTTTCCTGGTCGTGTCCGAGGTTGCTCCATTGCTGATCTGGGGATTTGGAGTTTCCTCGTCATCTTCTCCATGAGCTCCACAGGAATGAGAAATGCAAAATGAGGTTTTGAGACCTAAGTTTCCTATTTATAGGACTTAAGAGGTTGTAATTTAAAACAAGTATAGAGGCAAAACAGGGTTTCAAGCTTTATTTAACAAATTTGATCACCTAATTAATTATTGATGGAGTGATTATACTTAGGGGCCTTAAATGAATCTTCTAAGTTCTTTAGACTAATTATTATCTTGCTAATTGATTTTGTTTCTTATATACCAGACAAATCAAGTTACCAACTTAACTTTGCTTCTTAAGTCTATCAGGCTAACCTGATCAGCTTTAGTGACTCACGGAGGTTTCTGGTGTGTCTTATAGGATTAAGGAGTCTATGAGTGCTAATCTTAATTTGTTAATGTGTTTAAGTACTAGATTATTATCCTACCCTAATATCTCTAAGTTATAGTTTTTGGGAACTATTAATGTTGTTACATTCTACACTCCTTAAAAGAATTTCATCCTCGAAATTAATCTAAGCAGTGCTAAAGGCAAGAAGGAAACTAAAATGCAAGTGCTCACACTGGTGACACAAAATTAAGGCAACACAAAATTCATTAACATCAAACAAACATTACATAGTGGGAATACAATGGACCATTACACTAAAAAGGGAGGGGCCAGTACAGGATACCCAAAAAGGCACACATATGGTAAACAAGAAACTAAAGTTTATTACACTGCGAGAAGAAAACCCAAAAACATGCGGAAAGGAAAACACTGAAATCTGAAAAGCAAATAAACAGTTAAAGAGTGTCATCGAGAGGAGGAGAAGGTGGTCGCATGACTGAAAGAGGCACCGCATCACTCTCCTTGCCGCAACCAAACATGTCATGTAAGAACCGAAGGGTCTTGTCCACATTGCTCTCTTGTTCATGCAGAGCTCAGCAGTAAGGTCTATATGGGTACGGACATTTGCTTCCTCCAAGGTTGCCAGTCGGGCTTCGATCCCTCTGAGAGTAACTACGCCTAGGGGCGGGATCAGCTCTAGGTGCGGCGAAAGAGGATGCTCGAGGGTCAGAGTAAGATGCTCTGTGGGGTGCTATGGCTGCTGCTGCTTTTGCTCTAATTGCTACTACTAGACGGACTGCTCTACATAACGAGGAAGGCCCATCAAACTGAGGTTTGTGACGTTAAACAGTCGGGCTTTCTTCTGGTTCTCGGGGTGCGGTAGTGCAAAGTTCCAGTGCCAAGACAAAGCACACATGAGGCAAGGGAAAGGCAAGGTGACTTTCTGGGGATTTCGTACATACCGGATAATGTGACCGACAAAAAGAGATGGAAGGCAGAGGTTCTAACCCAAGACTACACAGTAAAGTACTTGAGCCAAGAAGGGTGTGAGTTCGTTGGTATTGTCGCAACGGGGATAAACGCTTTTGAGGAGGATAGAGTGAAGGATCAGGTAGGATGGATGTAGTTTAGTGGCATAAAGGGAGTTATCTTTGTTCCAAGCAGCGTTTCAGCCACATAAGACCTGGGTTACTACGGGTCACTCAGAAAGCTCCAACTCGAGAATGGTGCTGCGGTTGTTGTTCATAGAGACATTCATCAAGAAGGATACGAGCTAGAGGTCAAGGACATGTGTCTCATCGGCATAGTGAAGGTAATGGTGAAGGCCACAGGGTTGGTGTCAGAAATGTATCTGTACATGTTATGGGCAATGGTCTCACATGCCTCACCGCCCCAATGGAGGATCAGCTCGCAGTCGATAGCCCAGAGCAAGGCAGGAACCCCGTAGGACTCTACATGATTGTCCACGGTAGACCTGTCAACAATAATGGGTCGGTTGAAGTATTCACTCCGTTCGGGTTGGGGTTCAAGTTCGGCTTTGGAAGGTGATTCTACATCTTCTACTTTGTAGGGGTCGGGGGTTTGTGATCTTCTCGAAGTGGATGCCCTAGAGGTTCGGGTTTTCGTTGATGGCCTTTGGGTTTTCTTGGTCTTAGGCGTAGTGAAACTAGGGTTTGAAGATAATGGTGAAATAAGACTAGGGTTTGGAGAAAAAGGGGAAGAATCTATCTACGTCTTGGTGAATCTAGGTTTCTCTAAAGAAATGAATTGAGAAAAGGGAAGAAATATTACCTGGGTTTGATTGAGTTTGGAAAGCCAAGGATGACCTAGGAGGAGGTTAGAGAGAAGAACAAAAGAGTTTGAAGAAGAAGAAATGAAATTAGGGCTAGAAAAAGAGAGGTTTTAGAACACTCGGCGGTCTCACGAAAGTTTCGGCGTGCTGAGATTGTCGCTGAGGCAAAAACAAGAGCAAAATTAAAAATTTTGAAACCATATTATTAGAAACCAAATCATCACATCAAATCACCCAAATCAAAAATTAAAACAAAAAGATTAGTTAGTATGGGTCTCAGCCCGTGTTTGGCATGAATAATGCCTTTTCCAGACTCAGATCCAAAAAGCATCTATGTATGATTATGTGAAATTTTATATACATAATAATGATGGTGTGATTATATAGTTACATATTATTACCGTTTTTACTTGAGCATAAATCTAATTCCTCCCAAATTCTCAAATTTCTCTGTTCAATGCATTTGCAACTACATTGACCTTAAATTTTGAAACTTTGTTAGTATTAGAGTTCTAAGTACTTTAAATTAATTCAATCAACAAAACATAAGCCTTAGATTATCACATCCTTTAATAACAAGGCAATCCGGTATACTTAACAGAGATTTCATCCTAGTAGTTTCTACTTTAGAACTCTCAGGAATAGTAGTACTTCCTATTCCCGATTATTCATTTGGAGTCACTAATTAGGACGCACAAATAGCAGACATCATACCATACAATCTCAAATCGTATAGATATCAACTACCCCTTAAAATCTTAATCTAGGGTCAACCTACAAAATCCTAACCTGATGTCCTATGAAAATCCTAACATAGTAACTTAAGTCTTAGAAGAACTTAGGCTCTGATACCATTTTTGTTACGAAGCAAATCAGAAAATCCCAATTCTGAAATTTTCAGAAATTAATCATAACCCTCACCCCATATTGCTGTGGAAGTGGATAGCAATAATCAAAACATAAGCGGAAGTAATCAACTATTCTAGTAAGATATAGGTAATGTAAATATAAGATCCATTATATTACAGACTAAAAAGGAAAATATAATTTTAGTACAATTCTACAACTAATCCGGTTCTCTACTCATTCCCAGGCTCTCTCTTCATGACCGAGCTCCATGACCTGAAAATATAAAATCAACAAACATAAGTTGGAAAGTCTGGATGAGTAATCCTTCAATACAAGGTATTTACTCGTATCCCAAAATTATGAGAAAGTGCGAATAGTATATAAAACGTGATACGGATTTCATTTGTGTATACAGTGGTGAAAATAGTAAACAACAGAGATTACACAATGTATCATTCTCTTCCAACCTCTTTTGGTATTACATCAAAGTTCCACATCATAGTATCCACATGCCTAGTTCTATATGGAAATAGGTCAAGTGTGTACTACACTGGATACTCAAAATAAAATCAACAGAGAATATGCAATGCATACTACAAATGGGGAACTGTTTGGTATGTAAAATATAGTAAGGTCCCACATGATCCATCAGTCCTTAAACAAACTGTTTTCTCGAAACATCCCCCCAAAATTACAAGGCTATTCTCAACGATATGATATTCTATGTGTGCAACATAGTTTTAAGGGTTTTCAACCTAGGAGGCACAATCCTCCCACTTATGTATTACTCCAAGGTATCATCAACATGAATTTCCCTCAGGGAGTCATACATATTCACATCCAACAGAGGGGTAAAAGCATGATTCATTCTTTTTCCAAGGTCTCATTAATGTGAACTATCCTTGGGAACCTTCTTACAACAAGTCTGTGAGGCATACCAACACGAGGGCTCTCTCTTAGCTTGGGCGGAAATAATATAGTCCACTCATAGGACAACATTGTCAAATAAGTCAATTCATCTCACATGTGAGTCTAAACCCAAGGGTATTACATGGGGTATTAGACTGGGCTATTATAGCAGGAAAGTCCATATGCAACTCATAGTATTCAAGTCCTTTAGTTAATGCAACATCCAATGATTCACAGGCATACATTCAATTCAACAATCACATGGGCACAGTCCCATGATTCTACACGACAAGACACAATAATGCACCACATCTTATACTAAGCATAAATAACCCTAGACATGAAAATCATGACAAACTTAACATAGGTAGGATATAAACATCTAGCATAAAAAGATAAGGCAAGGATGTGTGCGAACTGGTACAAGCATCAGACAAAGTATTATATGTAAGAGGCAACCAAGAAATAAAGAAAGTAAACAACACAAAACATCACCTAAAAGGATAAAACATCACATTGCATCTCAAGTGCCAATTTATATATCTAGACATGCATAAACAAAGGGAATGAGCCAACGGAAGGGTTTTGGGGCTATTCACATGAATTTCCTAAGAATCTCATATTGCTCGGCTAATCTCAGAAAGGCTAGACCTTTGGTATGAGGGGTCATTTTTGGTTAGGAAAGACTACCAACACCAAAAACATGCTAGAACAACTAGGTTGGAGATATTACACGAGCCCATAACTTAACATCTAAAATTGGACCATGGGACCTTCTCTGCGGGGTGCTCGGCGTACTCTAGGTACGCCGAGAATTGTGTATTGGTGCCAAATGTCATGAAACCTTGGGAACTGGTCCCAATTGGTCCCGTTAGGTCAAGACTAGTCTCAACTCATTTTCCAAAATGGGGCTCGGCTGGGTGTCTCACTACGCCGAGACCAGTCTTGGTGGTTTTTCAGAACACCTAGAAATCCCAGGAGAGCTTGATGGACTCTTCAGTGCGCCGAGGAGGTCACCGAAGCACAATTCTGGTTATTTCTAGGTGAGAGTTCTACCAAAGGTCACTATCCACCTGAGGGATCTTCGAATGTGACTTTTAACTCTAGGGGTTTGGTCTAAACAAGGATCTACTGATTTCTCCTTAATTACCAAAACCAAGAAACGGATTCTAAAGGTTTAACTAATAGGGTTGTTGATCTTGTTCATATGGGTTGTCTTCAGGGGTTTGGACTCCTAAAACATGAAATCCATGACCCGAATTCTTGAGGGAAAGAAGAACACAATCAACATGATCTTCCCCTCATGATCATAACCTTGAAATATAAACAAACACACTTGCATTGAAGGTATACTCAACTTGAGGTGTTGCCGGGTCGTGTCCAAGGTTGCTCCACTGCACATCTGGGGATTTGGAGTTTCGTCATCTTCTTCTCCATGAGCTCCATAAGAATGAGAAATGCAAAATGAGGTTATGAGACCTAAGTTTCCTATTTATAGGCCTTAAGGGCGATGTTGTGATTTAAAACAACAAGTATAGAGGCAAAACAGGGTTTCTAGCTCAATTTTACAAATTTGTTCACCTAATTAATTACTGATGGGGTAATTATACTTAGGGGCCTCAAATGAATCTTCCATGTTGTTTAGACTAATTATTACCTTGCTAATTGATTTTGTTTCTTATTTACCTGACAAATCCAGTTACCAACTTAGCTCTGCTTCTTAAGCCTATCTAGCTAACCTGATCAGTTTTAGTGACTTAAGGAGGTTTGTGTAGTGACCCTGAACCTACCATTTAATTTAATGATTAAATGGTAGTTAATCCTAATTTTAAACTTTTAATGACTTGAACCCTTAAAAGGAATCAATATTTAAATTTTCTAGTTTATAGTTGAATTAAAACAAGTTTAGGGTATACTTGTAATTATCTTATGTTGGCATAGAGGCTAATTTGTTATTACCTTTACAAAGGGGTAGTAACTGAAATTTAGAAACTTCCTTCCATTAGATAAAACTTAGACAGTAAGTATTGCTTTGGAAATTAACAAGGAGTAAAACTAAGTATACTAACTAACTTAGCAAAACAAAGTAAACTAAACTACCCTATTAACTCTTGGCTTGGGGAAAGGAAGAGACAATTTTTTTCTTAAAACCCCAAATGGAACGGTTAGGGGAGAAAGCTAAATAGTTAGAGTGAATTCTGCAGAGAAGAAAGAAGGAAGGGAGAAGATTGATAAGGAAGAAAGAAGAAGGAAGAAAATCTGAGAAAAATACCAAGAAGCTTATCCGGTCTTCAAAAATGATTGTGTGGTTAAATTTAATTAGTTTACTGTTGATTTGAACATGATTTATCAAATCATATGTTGATTTCCATAATAGTAGGATTTCGTGTAATAAAACTGGACTGTTTATGTTTGATTACACGAATTAGTTAGAATTTATGAAATAAATGAAGATTTTGATCGTATTTGGTTGTGATTTGAATGCAAGCGTGTTTTTTTAAATAATTTCGTATGTGAATTGGATTCATGAAACACTCTTTTTGCTTTCTGGAAAATTTATAGAGCATATACCTACCTGAACTATTGATTATGGAACATATGCACATAATTTATATAATTTATTTTATATTTTATTTAGATTCTTATATTCTTTAGGAAGACACCAAAATAAGTTTGAGGAAAATCTAATGTATATTTAAACAGATATGGCCAAAATAGTAACTATAAGTCGATGTTGAAATATAGCTCAGAACACTATTTATGAGAATGCAAAAAGGGTGTTTCTTGTGGGATCGGGTGCAGTTTTATAGAAGCAAAGTTTTGACAGTATTAAACCTGTAAGTTCTATTTGACTTATTTGTGAACCAAATTGTAACCATTCTTCAAGCTTACTGATAGTTGTGATTTTTCCCACTTATATTTAGTGGATGTGATTTCCCATTTATTGTAGTGGATGGATTTCCCACTGATGTGGATGGATTTCTCACTTACGAGGATGGGTTTCCCACTTATGTGGATGAATTTCCCAGATATGCTTGTGGATGGATTACCCACCTGTGAGGTGGAGGGATGACCAGAATTATTATGTAATGACTAAAGTTGTGAATGGGAATACCTATGATGTCTTCCATTGGATTAATTGTGTGTATGGGCGCGTAAGTAGCTTTCACGGGAATATATCATTTGTATATCCAAAGCATCATAGGAATGGTTATAAGGTCTTCCATTAGATTACTTGCATGTATGTGCGCGTAAGTAGCTTTTACGGGATTACTTCGTTTGGATTCCCTAGGGTGCATTCATGCTATGATTGTTTCCTTGGAGGGAAAGATGTTTGGGTTGCCTATTTCCCGTAGGTTGAAAGTCCTACGAATGAGTAGAAGATAGTGGCCATTGAACAATGGGTTAGCGCCCAGATTAGCGCGAGGGGATTGCCGGTTGTTCTTGGAACACATGTTCTAAACTGGATATCCTAAGGACACTAGCACGACATCTGATCATAGGTGCATTGCTTGCATCTCATATTGTGTTCATTGGATGAGCATCTTAGAGCAATGTATTTCACATTCATATCCATCATATCATTGTTTATATTATTTATTGTATTGCTGGTTTGTCGAACGATTTTGTAATCATATCGTCATTGTACGTTAACTGGATCATGCTTGCTGAGTATATTCCATACTCATACAGTTTTTCATAACTGTGATTGATATAGTACTTACAGACGAGGGGACTTGGACGTGTGATTTCAGATGGACTTTACATTTCATTTTCCTTTGATTCAGACATTATGCTTATTTTAGTTGGATGTACGGCCCTTTTGAAGCCTTTGATGTTATTAAGTTGAATACTCTGATGTAATAGTTAGTAATTATTTCTGCTTTTGTTACTCTGACTTTTAAGAATTAAATTGAGGGCTTTCTTATGCCTTGTTCGATATGATATCTGCGGTCCAGAAATGGATCCCGAAGGTTGCACCTCGTGGTCCGTGCCTTCCCACTTAGGGATGCGAGTCATGGGATCTGGGGGGCGACAAAACTCTAGGATTTAATTGATATTAAAGGGGGCTGGATTTGACCTTTATGTGAGTTTGAACAATTTGTGTTATTTATGTGATATAAGTGGACCGGTCTTGGACCCAACACAACGAATTTGATTTGGACAATTGGGCTCACCGAATAAGCCCATTGGGCAAAGGTAAGGGCCCTTAGGTCATTTACTCTGTAATTTGAATTAGAAAAGAACATGGGTTCTCCCACTAACACATGTAACATCTAAAGGGAGAGAGAAACTACCTGTGTCTCACACGACCAAAAGAAAAAGAAAGAAAGAAAAAAGCTGTTTATGAGAAAAACTGGGTTCGAAGGAAGAAGAAAAAGAAGGAAAAAGAGGAACTCGTGACCCTTGTTGTTGGAAATTGCAGAAAATCAATCAAGATAGAAGAAGGTAGGGATTCTTTCGTTTCTGTGGTAAATATGTCTGTGCAACGTAAACAATGCTATAATTATAGGCTTGATGCATGATCTTTGGAATGAAGCATTTTAGGCTATCTAGTAGAACTAGAAGGAATGAACTCCATGATGTTTGTTGGTTGATTAACATGCTATAATTGTGTTTACTTTATTTCTATTTTTCCTATATATCTATATGGAACATATGCGAATTCTAAGATTTATATTGTTTTGTTGGTTGATTTGAGGGTTTAGATCTGTAGTATAAATGAGGTTCTATGTATGTGAAGTACTGATCACACAAATATTGATTAGAGATTGAAAATCTAGGTTTTGTACCTTAGAAATACATATTTTGGGTTATAGGCACGAAGCCTTAGGTGAAAAACCCAGATCTGGGCTGAAATTATAATTCGGTAGGACTCCCGGTAGATGCCGAGATATCTACCGAAAAATCCCAGAATTGTGAGCTCCCGGGATTTTCTACCGAGCCTTGGTAGGTCACCTACCGAGAATTTTGGCAAGACTCTCAGTACTTACCGAGAACCTAACGAGCTCCAAATGGGGAGAGATTTTAGGGAAAGATCCCTAGATGTGTATAGATGAGTTGTACACATGCCTATGTAGTTACTTTGTATCCAAAAAGAGTATATTTTGTCGAATGTTGAAAAGTATAAAGGAAGGTTCAAAATTCAGGAAAATAGGATTTTTTTTGGAAGGAATATAGGGTGACATCGAATTTAATGAATTGGATATGATTAGAGGACCATAAGGTATGACAAGAATGAATAGAAATTCTTGCGTAGGATTTGGATTGGTTTGAGTGGTGCTTATGGCATCCAATCTTTGACTTGTGTTTGATTATAATGATAATGTCTTGTATGTTGTATGAGGGTACTATGAGTAACCACACTTTTGAATGTTGTTTGTGATTGAATGATTTATATGATTGGATTGTGATCTTGTATGGGTGTGTTTCCACCATGGGTGAAAGTCCCTAAGGGAAAGGCATGGTATGGGTGTATTTTACCGTGGGTGAGAGTCCATAAAGGAAAGGTTTGTACAAGTGTGCTTCCACCGTGGGTGGAAGTGTCACGCCCCAAACCCGTACCCCAAATCCCTAGGTGGGATTGGCACGAATCTCGAGACGCAACCTTCGGGATTCATCACTGAACCGCGGATCGATCAT
>JAUPMG010083261.1:0-12785 GCA_031762675.1 Pachysandra terminalis | reverse complement strand
CGGAGAGGGTCTTATCTCTTATCTTTTTTTGGGTCTCTACACAGAAGGAATTCAAGAATATGTTATTTGAGGAATTCGACAGAGATTGGGGGTGGAGTGGAATTAATATGTTTAAGTGCCTATTTATTTATTTATTTAGGTTGTAACTTTCTTTATTTTATGAATAAAATAATCTTAACGATCAAAAAAAGAAAACACTTTCTAGAGAGGCTAGGTGCAGTTTGGTTCAATCAAGAAGAAAGAAAGATATAGAGTTGAGAAACCGAAGGCACCGTCACTGCTAAATTATTTCTAGAATTTTTTCAAAGAAAATAAAAGGTGGTATCCCTCATTCCTGCCCCTGTGGCTAGCAGGTATCAATTTATGAAATTCCTAGCAATTTTACGCACTTAGGAATTGCAGCCAGGTAGAGGGTGGCAGCTACCAAATCAGTGCAAGTTATGCTTAGGATTCCAAATTGATCACATTTTTCTCGTTGCAAGTACAACTGGAATTTGGCTTCACATGTGAAGTCTCTTCGTAAGCAACCAGGTTCTTCGCTTCCAAGCTGATTGACTTGATGAGTAACAAACCAGCCCATTCATAAGTAGAGGATGGGTAATCCATAATATGAATCTCACAGTTATATGCTGGAGTTTGGAAAGAAGAGTTAATAAAGCACTTTTTTTTTTCTTTCCCCCTCCCCCTTACGAATAACAGTTTTACAATAACTGAACGAAATAGTGCATCTGGGGGCACTAAGCCCTTGGAATGAAAACACGGGGAAAAAAAAGCATAATAATAAAAAAAAAAAAGAAAACAGGGAGGGAAAAAAAATCAACAAAATTTCAAATTCCTTTCAATCTACCATTGCCTATCCACCAAATAGTACTCTCACAATATCCACACTTCTTTTTACCAACCCATCCGCTAACTCCTTACTCCTTAGCCATATATGCACCCATGAAAGTGAAATATTCAATATCGATGCAATAGATCTGGCTAGTCTAATGGAGCTGTCCAACCTCCATGAACCGATATCTCCACCTTTCATCCAATCTCTGACTGATGCTGAATCTCCTTCAATAATTATGTTATCCATTTGAAGTTTCTTTGCCTCATTGAGGTCAAACAGAAAAGATTCAACTCCTACCCTAATAGTTTACCCTTCCTCACAATAGGTCCACAGTATATATGAATAGTATCACCCATTTGCTCTCTGAAGACTCCAATCCCTGATGGCCAGGCTACGAGTTGAACACCAGTGAAAATTTAATTCGATGGATCCTATTGGTGGTGCAAACCAACCTGAATGAAGTTCAGTAATACTCTTCCCATAAGGTACAAAACCAGTAACTCCCTGGATCAAGTTCCTCACTAAATGGACTCTATTGTTGTTTGTCTTTCCCATCAAATGGGAATGCAGCCGATTCCTTGGTACGTGGTACGTCATGTAATGGAATGGGATTGAAATCCGACTTGATCTGCCTTCTATATTGTCATATCTGGATTGGCTAGAATGAATCCAAATAAATATATTTGAACCCGATTTGGCATGCTTAGATCCAAGCCAGAATCAGGTTGAATCTAGATCCATGTAAAGGATCCCGATGGACCGTATTTATCACATGTTCAACAGTCTTAATTACTATAAGTTATAAGATTAATGAATTCCATTCATGGTATTTGGGTTTAGGGACGGAGGAAGGCAAAAAGGACCTAGATGGAGTCCCTAGAAACTTAGTCGAATCAAAATAATCTGACTAAATTCTTGTTTTTGATTAGTAGGGATAACAGAACATGATCTGTGTTGCTGACTCCAAGTACTCGGGATAAGGAATTTTGTTAATGCTGTTGATGATGGTATTAAAATGCTTTGAAAGAGAACTCAAAGTAAGTTATATATTTATAAAAGAAATTATGCCCATAATATTTCTCTAGACTGGAATCGAATCCATACCCAACCTGTTTTAGCACACAACATAGTTTAAAGATCGGATCCAGATTAGCCATTGATAATATGAACAGGACCTAGATCCTATAACATGGGTCTGAGTCAAATCAGGATCCAAACTTGGATTTGTGTGTGACAAAATGGATCTGAACCCATATCAGGCTTGATCTGCTCCAGATCTGACCTGTTTTAATGCCCTACTATTTGGACTTCATTTAGAGCCACAAAGAGTCCTATTTTAATGTGTTTGACAATTATTACGGAAACATAATCTGTCCCTCCTGATATGAACATGGTTCAAGATATCCTGATATATCCCTTGATATATTGTGTTTCTCCAGGTTCTGATATAAATAAAAGGGGGATATTCCATTTTACAAAATATTGATGGATATACGGCGATATATCATTATTATATGGGATATATTGTGATGCATACCCCTTGCTACACCAATTTTAGTTTTACTGAAGAGATATGTTGACCAAAATGAGAGAGGCTGAGAAGCTCTACAAACACCTGAAATTTAAGGATGCTACTGTGAATCTTCGTAAATTTCATGAGTTTGCAGATTGTTTCAACATTCTTGGTCCGAAAGCTCTTGCATTTTATCAAAAATTTGATTTATTTTTAAGGATTTGAAACTCCAATAATAATAATAATAATAATAATAATAATAATAATAATAACCAATTCTTTTGACTTTTCAACTTAGATATACATCTTTGTTATATCATATGCACTGTGTTTGCAAGAAAAATTATGTTTGATCAAAAATAATTTAATCTAATTATTTTAAAAAATAATTAATTAATTTTATTGAAAACATAAAGTTATTGATAACTTGGCTAAATGTTTAGTATTTTTGCCATAACATATTGACATTTGGTCCACCTTTTTATCAAACTATTATTGGCACATTATTGATTATAAAATGATGTTTTTTTTGAAAATTTAAGACTTTAAAAACAGACTATACATGAACTAAATATGCCACATATAGATTTGTAATCAAAAGTAGTGAAAAATATTTGGCCATATTATGCATTTGTAGTAAAAATAATAGTTTATTAATAAAAATATTCCTAAGAAAAAAAAAATAGGAAAAAGTCTCAAAAAATGTTGTTTACTCTATCCTCATTTATCCATTACATGTTTATTTCTTTATTGTTGTAACTAAACTAAGTGTGAGATGAAGGTGGTAGGCAGCTTGAGATAGAAGGAGGCCATTTTTTACATTAGTTGTTTAAAGTCAATTAAATCCTAAGAATAAGAGAGGACATTTTTTTGTTGGATGTATATTCTAGGAGATATGATAACTGAACTGTAGTAACATTTGGTTGCAAACTTAATGTCTGTAGTTGTAAGTTATGCCACATTACTGATAGAACTGTAATAAAGGAACATCTCCAACCTAGACCACCATTATGAGTTACTTGGTTACACTTTTACTTTATTTTTTGTACAAAAATAAAATAAAATTAAAAGTTCCTTATTTGAAGTTCTAATGAACGACATATATATATATAGCAAAGCACATTATTTGCCTATACATGAATTGTCAAATACCATTAGTTTTAGACTTTTCACAGTTATTTGCACCTATTTAAATCAGCATCCCATAAAGTTATAATCAAAATTTTCTCCCTTTTCGCAATGCTTTCCTCATTTCCCTAACTTTTTTGGTGATATTAATATTTCCCTATTTTGGTGAGGGTGATATATAGTAAAATATCAATATTAAAAGCCTTAGAAATGAATAAATGATATGATAAATGGATTTCAAGAAACAGCTCAAACAAATCGTCAAAGAAGAAACAGATGCTCAAATCCTAATAACCCATTATTTAAAATAAAGCTTGAATTGCAATTGGCCGAACAAAGATAACTTGGCAGTAATCTGTTCAATTTTGAATCATTTTGTGCAAAAATATTGGTTTACAAAGTGTGATCTAAACCTTCATACAATTAGTTGTGGTTAAGCCTGATCTGGTATCTTTATATAATATATAGTAGTGCTACTTACTATATAAAGATAATTAATTACTTGATATGTTCCTAAACTAAAAATATAAAATTTCTGTCCTACATAAGGTATCTTTATATAGTAGTGTTAAGAATGGATTTGAATCAACATTATTTTTCACATCAAACAGAAACAGAAGGTTTTGATTGATCCAACCTAATTATATCACTATAAGTGTCCAACTGAGAGCGGTACCATTCAAACTACGGGGATTTGAATTGATTCTAAAACTACCCTCATGCAACTTAAAATCAGATACTGAAAGCACGGGATACTATGGATGATATCCATGAAATTAAATGATGAAATCAAAATATCAAAATCCTGAATATGAACTGGAGGAAAGAACAAAAGTATGAAGCGTGACAAGAAAAAAGTTTTAGGAGACAGATAACTGATCTACTGTAATATCTTTCAAGTGTGGAGTATCTTTTTAAGATTGTGGAAGTTATAAGTGTTCCATATGTATGAGTGCTTTTGTTTGAGAGGTCAGAGGAGGAAAAAAGGAGAGAGAGAGAGAGAAAAAAAGGTTGTAGGTCAGGTTACAGTCCAAATGGATCAGTGAGCAGACCAAGTCTGGACCTCTCAAGGTTTATATTTATAAGAAATCTGAAAATACAAAATACCCCTTCTACATATAAAACACTTATATCATCAATAACAATGAAATAAAGTACAAACAAATGATATTTTTTTTAATAAAAAAATCTGACTGGACGATGTATTAGCTAGAGTGTCATACCATGCTCCCAAATCCTATATATATAGGTTTCGGTCCTTTTTGAATCCAATGCACTAGCTCCTTCAGAGGTTCATACTTGGCTCCAAGGTTTAAGAAACAGAAACCCACAACATCCACTAAGGCACCCCAATCTGCAAATTAGAAAAAAATACTTGTGATTCTTCTAATAGGTTAATGATTCATAAAAGCACAAACATGTATGATGATATTTCAAGATATCAATTCTACTCGGTGTAAAAATCCATTCACAAACACCAAAAACTCGGTTCATATGCAAAAAAGAACTTTAAATGCATATCACAAGCACAATCAATCATGTGTAATGCCATATTAAACCAAGAGCTTCTATGTTGGTCCCATGGAAAAAAACAAGAAGCAAAAATAAATAACAACATCAGCCTTAGGCGGATTCACCAACAGGATAGTGGCACATGCTATCACTTGTTACAATACAGATACATGATTCCCAAATTCTTCAGCTATCACTTACACCAAAATCAACAACTTCACAAATAAACGTAGTAAATTATTACATTCTCATTCTAAAATAAATGTTGATTGAAGTGGGTCAATCAACACACACATAACATTCTATAAATATTGGGTCACTGTACTCATAAAGATAATTATTAGTTGAGCACCAGAAAATTCACATCAAAATGCAAATTATGCACATGCACATACACTGGCTGTATGAAAAACATTGTACAATGAGAAGATATAGCAAAAAAAGATGTTCAGGCATAACAGAAAAAAGAAAGAATTAAACCAACCAACTTAACCTCTGTAATCATAACACATGGACAACCTACGCAGAACCAGTAAAAGGTACCATCCTTACCACTTGGCTTTGGCACAAGATGAGGACTCCACATATACCCTGTTGGGAGATGAGATATGGATCCATGGTAAGTACTGAAATACGCAATAGGTGCAAGCTTCAACTTCTTCCCCCTGAAGTCGTTAATGAATTTCCTTATGCCCCACCATATAAGTAAGTCCACAATAAGATATGACAGCTGGATTTGGCATGAACAAAAGAATAAAGTCTGACATTAGTTTCATCGAATAATGGAGGAAAATAGGATTATGTTAATGGCGACCAGGAGCATACCCAATAACCAGCACTCTGAGGTACACGTGCTAAGGGATGAGGAAATTCATTCGTCGGCCTGCCTATTGATAACAGAAGTAAGAAGGTGCATCATTACCTCAATTATAGTTGTGCAGAAATTAAAAAAATGTTTCGAAGAACATAGCATCTTTTTTTTTTGATCGAAGAACATAGCATCTTACAAACCCATCATTATGCTTTACCCCAGTTAACCTTTGAACATTACAAAAATGAGGAGAAAAGGGCTCCAATATGCTTCCAAATGTGGCAGTGTTGTACCAAGACTTGTTGGTCGAGAAAAGATACTGAAGGAGACAGGTACAGGATTAGGAATGGCATTTAATTATGACTGGTACAGGATCAACAAGTTGAGTTGGATTTTCTCAAGGCAGGGTGCAACACAAGGAGTTCCCAGGAGGTCACTTATCCCAGTGATACCCTCACCGAAGCACACTTGAGTTTAAAGTTCTTATGGGACCCATCGTAGAGTTGGGTGGATTAAGCTCGAGTAAGCCTGGAATCTAGGTGGAGGTATCATATGAAATCATTATGGAGATTTCATGGCAACCTTCACTAATTCGTATGGAATGAACTTGAATGTGTTAGCTTAAGTGTGTCATGATAGACTGATAGACAGGCTTAAGCTTTGGCAAAGATTGAATTGTTCTACTTGCTTAGCTTGACAAATCATTGGACCTGCATCAGAAACTATGGTATTGGTGGAGGGAGATCGAGTATCTCTCGAGGTATGAATGAGGACGTCCAACACAGTTACAGAGTGTAACAAGGTGGCAAACATTCTTGCTGATCTCGGTTACGAGCAAGACAGTAAGTGCTTTTTCATAGGAAAGCAGATCAGTGACAAGTACAACTATCATTTTTCTTGATTTTTCATGTTAGATTATAGTTTCAATAAGGGAATTTGGTGTAATATTGATTGTAACACTTTTCTCAGATGCAAACTTTCTCTGAACGGAATCACTTAAAATCCACTCCTTTCCAGTAGGTTAAGAAAAAACTTATGTTGGGTCTTTCCTTGGCTCTATAGGCAAGTTTATATGAAAGCCTAAGGGCGAATCAACACTTGTAAGAGAAGTAAAACGTTCAATCCAATGGAAGGTAGCACCATGCCTTCGACAGGGAGCTACAGATTTATTTCTTAGATTCCATCAATTACTGCATTTGAGAGTAATTCCATAGGAGATTGTGCGTATTTTAATCACTTGGAGCAATCATATTCACCTATGGTGAAAGCTTCATATTGGATGGGGCTGTCAAACAATAATCTCGCCATAGACCACTTAATTAACAAAGGCCATTTTAACAGAAATATATGGTCCATCTGTTTGGAACAAACAGAGGATGCGAGTCATATTTTATGTACACTAGTTTTAGAGGCATGGTCCTTCTACATATCAATATCTAATGGATTTTCTGCAGAATACAGTATACTTGTTAGGGGTTGGTCATGAGATCTCTTGGTTTGAGGTGGGGAAAACAGATGAGAATTCCTCCCACATACCTAACATTGTGTTCATGAAAAGGGTGAATAGAAGAATTTGGGTAGTGAAAAAAATCTTCCAGATATATGTAAAACCTCTTCAATATATTGATAAAATAATATACAATCTGCTTCTTCATGGAACAAAATCTCATTCTTACAGACCAATTCATCGACAATTAACAAGCCAGTGATTACAAGAAAAGGACCAGACCTCGTCCTAAATAGTGGATGGATTAGAATAAGTTGCAAGGGTAATACGCAAGGTTCCAGCTGGAGTATAAGGAATGCTGTCAAATGAATACAAAGAAAACATCATCAGGATGTTGTCAATGCTCCATTCTTTTTGCAACAAAGACAGGCGAAGCTCTTTCGCAGTGTCTAAAGAATTTTCAGTACCAATACCAGGCACTATGGTGGCTTAGGGAGGACATTAAAAAATGATGATGACCCATGGGCGTTTGTTAAAAGATCAGCCAACTATTTTTTGGCACAAGTCGAGACCTGAGAGATACAAATGACGTCGAGAATCTTTTATAAAGGAACTTCTCGTATACAAGAAAATCTACTAGCTTTGAAAGATTTATTACCCAATTTCCTTTCTAAGTTTCAATGTACTTAATACAGTAGAGAATTATTTGTAAGTAAACACAATTATTAAAATATATGTACCTCGTTTTGACCTTCCACACTATCTGATCACATACTACAGAAAATCAAAAGATGTTTAGATTGAGTCAAATGTTTTCTTTGTTTCACTTAATTCCCTACCCTAACAAAATTGTGTACCGAGTCATGTATTAAAGAAAATCAAAAGATTTTTAGATCGAGTCAAATATTTTCTCTGTTTCACTTAATTCTCTACCCTAATTAAATTGTTTATGAGTCCTTACACATGAAATTAGGTCAAATTGAGAATAGTCATCCTGTTTCCATCTATATTTTTGTTCATTCAATTTCAAATTTCTTTCAAGATGCTAAATAAAACATTACTATAGCTAGATCTCAAGATGAGAAACAGCATATTTTCTTCTGAAGAAAAAAGCTACCTTTTAATTCTCATATGAATCAAGTGAAAAATGTTACAACGTCCAACAAGCTAAAATATTTAACATTAAGTGATAGAAAGTAACAATCAACTCACGTCCAAGGCATGGTGAAGAAAATGTGAAGAGGTACTCCTAGAGCTTCAGCAACATGTGCATGTCCTACAGGCATAAACATAAGTTAGAATTTGGACATTCTTGAGAAGAAAAAAGTATTGCAGAATATCATGGTTATATATCATCAGCTAGCAGAGAAAAGGATCCAACATTAAACATGACTTGCACGACCAGATGAGAAGAGAAATTATAAATTCATATGTCCCACGAATACAGATTACGGATTTTGTGCCACCTAATACACCATTCCACCAAAACATCCAGAATCATATGGCAGATTCTCACAAAGGAAGTATCAGGAGAGGAACTTAACAGTCGGATGGGATCCTCTGAACTTGGGGTTGTTTTTTAGATCAGAAACAAAAGGATATTATTCATTGCAAAGAAAACCCACAGAAGAATGCATGTGAGAAAAAAAAGGGTTGACTTGCTTAAGAATGTGTCCCACCTGACCAATCCAGAATTACCCATACAAAATCTTCCTCCAATTATTACAAAGCTGCTCAAAAAACAAGCCAACATATTATAGGAGAACCAAAGCCCATTCAAACAAAAGACTGACAGTTCTGCCACTAGGATCAATATTGAACAATGTCCATCTTCAAAGATTCTCTTGCTCCTCTCGTTCCAATTACCCCAAAAAACCTTGAATGCGACCATCCTCCAAAAGCACTAAAAAAGTCATTTCTCCAATAATCAAGCAGAGAACATGCATCCAAGGAAAAATACAAGAAACACCGGAATGAGAATAAGAATATGACCACGCCACTGAAGCCACCTTGAAATTAACGAACAAGAGAGCTGAACCTCTCCACATTGGGCCTACACATCACACAGCAATTTGGCAATGCCTAATCTCTACTAATCAAATCATCAACTTAAGAATAAAGTTAGATACCAAGAAAATATTCAACCTTTTTGGGGGATTCTGCACGTTTGAGTTCTGTCTCCTGTGAACTCCTCTATAGCTTTGTAGGACTTACCAAGAAACGACATTTACCATCAAGTCTCTGTTAAGAAATATAGGGTTATTTTGTTTTATTGTTTATCAAGGGTAGAATAGTATTTTCATTTCCCTGTCTTTTCAGTTTCCTTTCTCTAGCCTATATATAGTCTCTTTGTATTTAGGTTAAATAACTTTTATGTATTCGATTGCATCGTGTAGTATCAATGAAACCCTAGCCTCCTCTTTTCTTATTTTTTGCATTTCTCTTTATTTCTTTGGATTGTTTAACAGTCTCCACACCCTTCTATCCTAATCTCTGAATCTCCATCAATTCTAACAATGATAAAGAGAGGCACACTCCTCCAATTCTATGGTTCATAGGTTCTTGGAGCATTATGGACACCAGATCACTCTATATCCTCTCAGATCAAAGAAGGGATAATAGAAGATTCTTCTACATGGCCAACCTGTAAAGCCAAGGGCACCGCACACACAATCTTCCCACCCCACATCAATCGTGTTCCAAAAACCTGACCCAATTCCCATTTCCAACATCAACTTTTTTTTTTTTTTTGACAAGTCGTGAATATATATATAAAAAGAGAGGAAGAATGTACCGAAACCACTATAGAGAAGACCTCTAACGGTGGCACCAAAACAGAAATAAAAAGGACCAGGAGTCCGAAAAAAGTAAACGACACATATGTGCCCGCATGCACAACCAAGACACTGAAAATCAAAGCATGACCATATCCAAGCCCCCTGAAACCAAAGAGACCCTACTAGCACCTCTCCTCGCCAACTCAACCACCAACTGATCAGTCTCCCTAGGAGCCGCAAAAAACGAAAAAGGCCGCCCTCTAACCAAAGACACAGCCAACCGAACCAAATGAATAACCCTCCAACTGCACGAATCAGGCTTCACCAACCAATCAACAATAAGGGGAGTGCCACACACAATCCCAATATCTAGAAAGCCCTGAGCTCTACCAAACCTCAAACTAGTCACAAGAGCCACCAACTCAGTCCGCACATCCTTGGTTGACACCGCCAGACCAGAAAACGTAAAAATAGGTCTATCATCCTGATCCCGGAACACACCTCCAATCCCAGAAGATCCGGGCATGGCTGGATAGAAAGTCGCACAGGACATCTTCACCCAGCCAGCCGGAATGGGTGCCGAAAGCAACGGTCGGACCTAAGGCAGACTAGCATAAGAAGAGATCGAATACCACTCATGCACAATATCAGACGCAGACAGGCCAAAGAACTGGCCCCGAACCGAGGCCCAGGAGGCGACATAAGACATAATCCCCTCAATAACACACGAGGACAAAGACGCCACATCCTAAAAAATCCTCTGGTTCCGCTCCCTCCACACAAACCACAACACAGCCTGAAAAACCATCAGAAACAGAATCCTGCCCCTCTCAGCAAGACCTGGAAAACTCCACTGCTCAAGAAGCTGAGAAATACACCCTGGAAACACCCACGCTCTCCCGATCGAACGAATAAAAAAGCCCCAGATCTTCAAAACGAAAGGATAATGAATGAAAATATGATCTGGGACTCCACTGCCGCCCTGCACAAGAAGCACATGTTAGGAGAAAGGGCCATAGACCTTTTCCTACGCTGGAGCATATCCGCAGTGTTGATCCGATAAAGTAAAGCGGTCCAAGTGAATGCTTTGATTCTAGGAGGGACAGGCGGGGCCCACAAGGAACAAGTCGGAAAGGAAACTGGATGCCCAGCCCGATCTGGACGAAACTGACTGAAAAAAGAACGACATGAGAAGACACCTGCGGGATCAGGAGTCCAGATCCTCCTATCCCCCAAATCAGAACCAACAAACACCTCCTCGACCGCCTCAAACAGAGAACACAACTCAACACAATCCACCTCCCGGGCACTTCTACGAAGAGGGAGGTTCCAAACCAAACCGGACTCAGACCAAGAAAGGACCTCGCAAACCAAGGAAGACTGACAACTAGCGATCCTATAGATCCTCGGGAAACATGAACATAACGGCTCATCCCCAACCCAAAGATCTCTCCCAAAGAACACAGACGCACCATCCCCAACAGACCATCGAACCAGAGACAAGAAAAAAGGTGCCAAGCAACAATATACTTCCACGGACTAGCCGCATAAATCCCTGCCGACAGACTCATATCCTTGCCATTCTGCTGAACACCATACTTACTAACGATAATTTTGCACCACAGGTGATCCTGTTCGATATTGAATCGCCATAGCCACTTGGCAAGAAGAGAGGAGTTTCTGGCCACAGTATTTCCCAGGTTTAAGCCTCCCTGCTTCCTATCCAGACAAACGGTGTCCCATCTAACCAAATGATCTCTCTTCCCACCATTCCCCTCCCACAAAAACGTATGATGAACTTTCTCGATATAAGAAGACACCGCCTTAAGTATACGGAAGACCGACATATAGTAAATCGAAAGATTGGCCAAAGAGGCCTGAATAAGGGTAATTCTGCCTCTTCCACACAGCGACTCGCTTTTCACCCCCTCGAAACCTTGTCTCTCCCTTCAAGTTACAAACCCAATGCCTGAAGCCTCTGAATCCAATCTACTTCAGAGGAAATATCATAAAACATCTCAACATTTCATTAAATATTGCACAAAACAACTCTTTTTGCCGAACAAATGTGAAAAATAAAAAAAGGAAGCCCAAATCTCATATCAAGCCAAATGTTTTGTTATTCAGAGAAATTTGTATAGTTCTAATTTGGCCATTAATTATTTATTTGTACTTTTGTAGAGGTTGGACTCTCTCTTTGTGGAACTGGATTTAGGTGAAGCTTTCCTTCATTTTTTTTCGTAGTTTATATATCTTCTGCTTCTATAGTCCAGAATCAAATCACATGGAATGCATGTCATTGACACACAATTTCATTGTGAAATTTTAGATTCTAGAGTTGAAAGGCCCAAAAAATACTGTTTGGGGTAAAGTTACTAGTCATACAACTTTTATATTTAGCATATAATCAAATGGAATGTATGTAAAGGCATTCCATCAAGAAACTTTTGGATCAATGAGTTGAAAAACCAAAACAACTGGGAGAAACCAAATGTTTTATGTTTACACCCTTAACATTGATGTTCAGGGTTACCCGGATTTGAGGCACGGGTGTCAAGTGTGTCAAACTCACTGACCTCTAAAATCCCAGCATAAGGATACTATCACATTAATAGATTAAAAAAAATACATTTGCAATACGAAAATACAATATAAGTAAGAAAAGAAAAGAAAACCAAGTCAAAGATATCATGGTTGTAGCAGATTAGTTGTGGTCCTTGATCTTCAAGTATGATGGTGAAAGTTCTTATATGCTTCTAGAT
>JAUPMG010083250.1:0-12785 GCA_031762675.1 Pachysandra terminalis | reverse complement strand
ACCTACACTACTGTGTGAAGCTATCCATGAGTAATCTGGTCCTATGTATAACCAATATGTAGAGGAAGATCTACCATTAAAAAAGAGCTACCTTAGTGATCAGTGTGAAATCTACCAACTGATGTTAAAAAAAATAATAATAAAATAAAATAAAGGAATCAAGGACAGTTTTAACATCTCTCTCAAAAAGTTGATTTGAAACATCCAGTTGGAAATTTGATAGATTCTTCTAGAATGTATTTTTCTAAGCACGCACGCACAATTGGTTCTTAATTCATATCAGTTTACAATTAAATCTGAGATCAGTTCAGTTAAAGTATTAAAAGTTAAACCTTGTGAGTTTGAAAAATGTGCTGATCTAAAAGATGTGATTATAAGTTTATAAAATTTATTGAGCCATGGGTATTTTTGCCTTTCCTGTTCCAAATTTGTTGTAACATGTGCTACAGAAGTTTGGCTCCTCAACGGTCAGTTATTTCTAACTGATTTTTGAAATTTTGGTATCTTAAGAAATTTGCCGCGCCCTTGCGTGTTAATTGCATTTGATTAGGGTTTTGCCCTAAAATCTCAAAAAGGGTTTCCCTGTTCTCATACTCATCTCTTCAAAGGATTCTAATTACTTCTCAAGAACCCTAACTCTCTATTTTTGCTAGAAATATCTTGAAGATTATTGATTTGTTTGAATCATGGTAACCACTCGCATTGGATCCGGATCGAAGATGGCTGGTAGTTCGTCTGCACCAAAGAACTCTTAGGGTTCTCCAATGGCTGTTAGATCTTCTTCGTCCTCATCTCAGCGCCGTTCACCTTCACCCGTAGGTGATCCATCTGCAGCACCACCGCTGAAGTCCTTCTTCCGGAGCCAAGGGTTCCCTGACTGGTATCCAACAGTGTTTCTAAAAAGAGAGGGGCTGGTTCTTCTAAATCCCCAAATCATGCCAAGTCGTCTTCATCCTCTGATTTTTCAAAGTTTTTGGTTAAATCCCTAAAGAAGAAGAAATCTTTCAAGAAATCTATTGGGAAGAAGTTGTTGCCAATAAAAAGAGGGGTTCTCAAGCTCTCTCCCCGGAAATATGATTCACTGCGTTCAGGAAATTAGGGCTCGAGTGCCCAGCAGCATTCCTCCATTGGCGTCAGAGCACCACCTGCACCTCAGCACGTTTCTCCTCCCAGCACTGCTGCTCCACCTTCAGCTGATTTTGTGCCTGCCTCTTCCTCTGTTCCTCCATCTCAAACAGGGTATGTATGGTTTGAATCACAGTTGCATGAGGGTCTTTGGTCTTGTTTTTCTAAAAGAAAAATATTGTCTGGTAGATTAATTAAACTGTCTGATCCTCAACCATCTGGTATTGTTGATCGGTTAAAGTCCCATGGTCTGATGGGCACAGTTAGTCTAGCTTGTGCCTACGCACCTTCCATTGTTCATGCGTTCTATTCTAATCTTTCCAGTGGGGTGTCTGATTCTTCCTCTCCCAAGTTCTGCAAAGTGTTTGTCCGTGGGAAAATCACTGATTTCTCCCCTTCCATTATTAATGACTACTATGGAGTTCCATCCTCCTCCACCTCCTCTCCCAGCCGGGAGTTGGATAGGTCTTTTGATATGAACAGTGTAATTAAGGAACTAACTGGGTCTGTTACTGTTCAGTGGCCCAAATGCCAGTCCTTCCTATCTGCTGATCTCAGTGTGAGGTATGTTATCCTCCACAAGATAGCTTTGGCGAATTGGCTTCCTGGACTACACACATCTTCTATTTCTAGGGATTTAGCCTCCCTCTTGTTCATTATTGGCACTGGCCTTGCTTTCAATATTGGAAAACATATTTTTGAAGTTATAGCAAGTCATGCTGAAGTAGAGTCCACCTATGGGGTGCTACCCTTTCCTTCTCTTATTTTTTTCTATTATGAAGTCTCAGCTTGTCATTTTAGAGCCATCAGATTCTCTTGTGTACCCAAGGAAACCTATTCAGGTTTCTAGGAAACTGTTTCAAGGTAGGCACATGGCTGACATTGAGGGGGAGTCCTCACAGCCGGCTCCATCCCCTACTGTTCCAACAGTTCCTGGAACTGTTTCATCTTCAGAGCTGTAACAGTTTTTGAAGTCTGAATTGGCAGCTGTTAAGGGGGAGCTTCAAGGATTGAATGCCCGGACTCAGATGTTGCAAGCCAAGGAGAAGCAACTGGAGAGGCTTCTCACCCAGTCCATATCCTCAGGTCCTTCATCTGCTACAATACTGCTCTTTGGGATGTCTTTTGACAAAAAGAGGGAATAGTTACTTGTTTGTTTTACTTGTTTCTTTCTGTTTTACTGATTTCTGTTTCATTTGATCCTTGTTACTGTTTGTTCACACTAGTATTTTGTGGTTATTCATGCTCTGAATGTGTTTATGTGAGTTGAATGTTTTGGTACTTATTTTTTCTCTCAACAAACTTTAGAGGTTTTTCTCAAAAATGCCAAAGGAGGAGATTATTAGATCTCACGTGTGTGTTGGCATTATTGGCAAGATTTGATTTGGCTAATAACACACTTTCTAATTATCTCCATTCACGTGTGTTTTGGCATTATTGACAAGATTGGATTTGGCAAATAGCTCACGTTCTGATTATCTTCATACTTGGCCATATCCAATTTTTTTCTAAAATCAAATTAAGTAAGTACTAACATCTTTGACTATGATTTCATTCTAATATGGTTTTTATGTCTTAGGAAACAATCTCTGAAAATGAATAGTTTACAACCAGCTGTAAATATTCTATAGAGATTGCATTAAGAAGCATACCGTTTCAGTAAACAAGGATTGCATGGATCGTGTGAAACAGCTGGCGAGTTGAAGAGAAACTTCTGAATCTCGGAAGATCTCTCGAACAAATAGAAGGTGGTAAATTGCGCAAATAACTACAGCTGGTGTTTGAAGAGAATCCTCTGAGGAACAGTAGATCATGCATATCTAAACCACCATTCAGTTGAAGGGAATATTCTGGAAATATTAAGGATTAACAAAGTAATCAACCGGTCAAGATATTCGGTATTAAATTGTTGCTAATTAATAGCAAAGGTTGGTTATCTTTAAGGGAATATTTTGAGAGGATTTGTGATAGAGATCAAGAAGATTTGAAAGAAAAATTTGAATAAGATTGTGATCCATTTTCAAATCTCGTTTTAAAGATCTGGTGTAACAAGGTGTTGCAACAGTGTTGCAACAGACTGTCATCCGAGAATCTGAAAAGATTTGTTTACCTTCTTTATAAATACACATTGAATTTCGTGAAGAAGGTGAACTCTCCAAGGTATTCAAGAATATCATATCAGTGTTTCTATAGTGCTTCGGGAGAAGTGCTTTGAGTCTTCGGGCGATGGAGACTGCAGATTGAAGGGATTTCAATCATGCGTTCCAGTTCTTCGGGAGAAGAACTTTGAAGAAGGCGGCTGCTCATTGAAGGGAGTTCAATTAGGCATGCATAAGTCAAGGGGAGCTCCCTGAACAGATCCCTGAAGTTGATTCTACACAATGGCGACGAAATTCAAAGAGGGAGTCTTTAATTTGTGTAAGTTCCAATTGGTGTATGTAATCTCGTTTGCTTTAGTTGATTGTTCATCATCTGGACGTGTTCCTGAGGAGTAAGTGTATACCGAACCTCGTTAAAATTGCCTGTGTTATTGTCTTGAGTTTCATTAGATAACACTAGATAATTTAATACTCTCTAGAACTTTGATTAATTTATATAACCGAACCTAACAGGTGGGTTGCTTATATCAATAGTAACTTCACCATCGATATTAACTTCTTCATTAAGTTGCATTTTTTTACTGAATTCATTTAATAATTGTGTTAAACCTATAAGTTTAATCGCATGGTTCATTATAGTTGATAAACAATACAAGGGAATATCTTTCCAATATTTTAAAAATTTATGCTCCATTTTTTCACATATTTTTTTAAAATCGGGTTTATATCTGTATGTTGCAAAAACACAGCTTATCTTATTTAAACACGATATTATTTTAGGAGAAGTTGGATAGTAACTACTAGATAATATTTTCGTACAATCATTAAAGATTTCTAAAAAGTTTTTAAATATACCAGCTGTATTCTAATTTCAATCAGTCAAACGACAATCGTGCATTTTTAATCTACAAAATTTAGTAATTAAATCTTTATATTCTAATGCGCTTTCTAGCATTAAAAATGTTGAATTCCAACGATTTTCAACATCCATAGGGAATTTTTTAGCTTTCATATTATAAGTTTTACACAACTCATAAAATTCTTGTTGCTTGGACTGTGAACTAAATAGAAAAGCAATGCATTCTCTAATAATATCTATATGTGGTTTGATCAAGGTTAAACTGTCCTGTACTACTAAATTAATTATGTGACAAGCACATCAAACATGAAAATGTTTTCCATTAAGACTAAGAGATAATTGGTTTTTTAAAATTCTTACAACTACAATATTGTTACTTGCATTATCTAAAGTTATAGATATAAGTTTGCCATATATTTTATATTTCATTAAAACATCAAGAATAGCAGAAGCTATGTTTGCTCCTGAATGTGGGGTTTCAAGCACATTAAAACTTAGTATTCATTTTTATAAAATCCAATTTGTATCTACAAAATGAGCAATTATTGTTATATATCCTAATTCTCGATTGCTAGTCCAGTAATTGGATGTTAAAGCAATTTTATTTTGAAGTTTTACAAAAAAAGAAATTTATTCATCTTTTTTAGTTTGAAACATCTTTATTGCATCATTAATTTTACATGTGTTACGTGATATTGGTTTAAATTGATCACCAAAAGCGTTTTTAATAATTCTTTTAAGTTGTATACTTTCAGCAGCAGCAAATGGTAATTCACTTGTTATTATATATTTAACTACTTCGTGTCTTGCATTTTGTTGATTAAAAACAAATGTTCCTAAGCTACTTGAAGCACTAAAGCTTAATTGGCATTGTCTGGGATCTTTTGCCACTTGTATTTTAAGACAGCTATCCATATGTCTTTTAAGAGATCTTGTGCCATTAGAGCTTTTGCAGGATAATTTAGTTTTGCAGTATTTGCATACTGCTAAAGGTTCTCCACTTGGTGTTTTATCACAGGTAAAATGGTCCCAAACTATTGAAGTTTTTTTCCTTTTACTAGGTGGCCCTCCAACACTAATGAAGCGGAGTCTTGCTCATTCACAGATTCTGAAGGAGCATTTTCCTCATGCTCCTCCACCTCCTCTAAAGGTGATTCAAATATTTCAAAATTAGGAATTGTTTGATTAAGAAAATTAATATCAGTTGTGTCAAAGTAAGCATTGACATGTCTACCACAACCTTGCTTACCAGCCATTTTCTTATTTAAATAATATAAAATATAATATAATAATATTATAGTTTAATTATGTGATACTTAATATAAAGAAATGTAGAAGTTATTATATATAATATTAGTATACTAAAAAATGTAGAATAAAACTAAATAAAAAAATACCTTTTGGAGCTTCCTAAACCCAAATCTGAGCTCTTGAGACTTTGTTCTTGAAATTATAGAGCCTTCAGACTTGAGAGTTGAGAATTTTAAATTAAATTCAAAAGAAAGCTATTGAGACTTGAATGCTTGAGAGATGTTGAAGAGAGATTGAGAGATTGTTGTGGATTGAATTTAGTGGTGTTTTCTATTTATAAGCATCCCTTATTGTTAAAAAGACCAATTTTACCCTTAAACTAGCATGTTTTGACTATTGGGAGGGTGAATTTAGTCAAAATATAATTTCTAATTAAAAATCCGACCAAAACTAGCCGTTATTGAGAAACAACGGCTAGTTTTGACCGATTTTCAGCTAAAACGGCTAGTCTTTTAGCCGGTTTCAGCCAAACTGTCGGATTGGTCTAACCAAGTCGGCTCAGACTGCCTGTGGGCAAGGGTGTCGTGCTGGGCCCTCACACACGCATACCGAGCCAGGCCCGCGTATCCACGCAAGGGAGTGGCCTGCGTGGCGTGCCTGATTGTCGTGCCCAGGTACGGCATGCTGGGCTCCAAAGTGAAGCCTAGCACGGACAAAGCTTATAAGCCGTGCCGGGCCGGGCCTAGGACAACCCACTGTCGGATCGGCTCGTTTAAATCTCTAGGTATAGCCTTCATGATGGGTTCCGTGCTGATGAAGTAAGCAAAACCCGTGTAACGTGGGTTTAGACCCATGCTCCATTTACTAAATCTCCAGGTCCATATCAAGGATGATTCACTTGCAAAATAAACCAAAGCCCATGCCGATGGGTTCATGATGTCCATACATTGAATCGTCATATAGAGTCGCACATGGCCCAATCCTCCAATTTGCATCAAGAAATTGAACAATTCTATTCTTTCAATAAGAGGCAGAAGTATACATTGATGTACACTCAAGGCTATTTCCACATATGTATAGGTGTTGAACAGCAACACCATTGACTGGTGTTACCAAGTTAAGATTTTGTGAAAAAGAAAGAAGAGGAGTTGCACAACAAATTTTGTGCAAAATTATCAAGTAACCTCAAGTCAACAAATTTTGACAAATTGCTACTACAAAATCAAGCATCCAGAAAGTTTAGCCTTGTTCGCTACAAACACAATAAGTCGTGTTAGCAAACAAGCCTCAATGGGGCATTTGTAGAAGGAGAAATTTTGAGATCACAACATGCCACATGACACGATCTCACAAGATGGGCCCCCTAAAATAAGATTCTCTCAAATTGAATCTTTGATTAGTTCAAATAGGACCCACCCACAGAGAATTATTAAATTAAAATTATAATAATTCTTATTAAATATGAATTATTCTAACAAAATAAGAAAATTCTAGAAAATTCTCAAAAGAATTATCTAAAAGCTATCCAATCAAAATTTAGATAATTCTTGAATAAAGAATTATCTTACATTGGGTAATCTCCTAAAGGGGTTGAGAACAAGTAGAACTCTACCCTCCCACATGTAGAAAATCCCTAATTAAATGGGGAATTATCTCTAATTCAAGGAGGACTCTCCCCTCAAAATCTATAAATAGGGGTAGTCCTCTCCCATTCAAAGGGGCTATATGACCAGATGATCAGGAAGATGAGCAGAAGGGGAAAAGATACTGAAGCTCTACTACTCTGATACGTTGAAAATTTGAAATCCTAAAGACCTGAAGATCTGAAGATCTACGACTTGAAGACTCAAGATACAACATTCAAGCATGAAGATTCAAGTTCGCCAATCTGTGAATACACTCAAAATCCCAGAGATTCATATCAAAGTTGAAGCTTTTGGTCCATATCTTCTATAAGTCTACAAGCACGAAGATCAAGCCGAAGATTCAGAAAACCATCAAACCCAAGGCAGAAAGATCAAGGAGAAGGAGCTATAAAGCCCTGCTGGTCTACTGCCTTGAAGATGTAAAGACTTGAAGTTCTAAAGTTGCATTCAAGCCTGAAGATAAAGTCATCCATCTCTGAATACACTAAATGGCCCAGAGATCTAAACCAAAGTTCAAGCTTTTGGTCAACATCTTCTATAAGTCTACAATCCTGAAGATCAAGCCAAAGACTTCTTCAAGTTTTTCTTTCTTTGAATATGCTCAAAGGCCCGGAGAACTACATCAGAGACGAAGCCTTCAGTTCACATTTTGCATAAGTCTACAAGCCCGAAAATCAAGCCGAAGACTACGCAACAGATCCCTATGACTCGGTTCGTGAAATCTACAAATCTACCACTTCCCATCAAGAAGAATCTCGATTTAAGAATACGCTATTTTTAGCCCTTAAATAGAGGAACCCGAAGAGAAGAGTCAGAGGACATTTTCTTTTGTACAAAGAAATCCCTAGAGATTGTAATCTCCCATATTAAATCAATAAAATTGATTTTGTTACGCATATCTTGTTCGTTGATTTTTAACAAACAAAATTTGTGTTTACACTCATATTACTATATTGTTTACCTTTGATGTATAATTTACAAAAGGTAAAATGATGGATTAGATGTCATTCAACTATTATTAAAAATTCATAACTTGACTGGTTTGGAAGCCGCTAAAGTGGTGTAGCACCCCAAATTCGAGATATGGGATCTCGAGGATTCCGAGGAACCGACCTTCAAACCCACCACGTGGTTACGGATAAACAACCATAACATCAACTCTTACCTAGTTGAATCAGAGTCTCAACAGAATAATTACCAGCGGAAGTCTTTAAAAATTAAAACTGTTGCTCAACCACAATTGAGTTTAGCATCAACCCACAAATAAAGAAATCAAATATAGTATAGCCCAACCAAAAAGCATGTTGAGCTAACAACCCATAATCCAAATAAAATAAGCTGTATCTCCTTATTACAGTTCACTACCCAAATAGGGTCAAACCAATGTAATCGAAAACCATGAATACACCATCATGAAAATCAAGCACTAGAAACTGAAAGGATCTCTTTTACAAATAGGCACGTCAAACGAGCAGATGACCTGTAGAGATAAGGATCAACCGTAACCTAGTAGAGAAATCCTACGAGATTACAATATCTACTCTTATGCATGTAAATCAACACAGTTCATTTCATGCATTTCACCCAATATATACTATCACAGTCATATGTGTATTAATCATGTCATCATACTATATTTCACATACTCACATGAACATTACAATCATCATGTAAAATCACAATTCACATGGAAATCATACCATATCAATTTATAATCATCAATAATTCATAATCCCAATAGTCCCACTATGCTAAGATTACCCACATGATCCCATCATGGTCAAATAGATTTCACATGGTTCAACCATGTTCCAAATAAGTGTACACATGGTCCACCATGTTACACAACAACAAAGTAACAGTTGTCACTAGTCTAACTATGTTCCACAACAAGCACCACATGGTCCCACCATGCTACGGCCAATTAATCATATAAACACGTATAACATATCTAGCACATAACCATTCCTTTAGGGACTTGCACCCACGGAGGAAGTCTCCTATACCATTCCTTTAAGGACTTACACCCATGGTGGAAACACACCCATATGCACATAAGCAAACACATATCAGACACATAGTTTCACTATGATCACAAACAACACATATTATCATTCTTTTAGTGACTTTCACCCACGGAGGAAGCTACCTGTACAATCCTTTCCTTTAAGGACTTTCACCCACGGTGGAAACACACATGTACAATCCTTTCCTTTAAGGACTTGCACCCACGGTGGAAACACACATGTAACCACAAGGTCCCACCTGGCTACGACCCATGCGACCCAATTATAATAATTCACAATCAAAAGTCATAATGTATATGCAATACAGTCAAGTCAAACACAAAGCAATGCAGTGCAAGGTATGATGCAGGCATGGAGTGAAATGAAATGCAATGCAATGCAGGGTGTCACCAGGCCTCGCCCGGTCACATGCTCATTCCAACTCACGACCATACGACCATCCTTTTAGGGAGTTGCACCCACGGTAGAAACACAGTTCTTATTCCTTAAGAGACTTGCACTCACTGTGGAATACACCAGTTACACGCCATACTTTTAGGGACTTTCACCCACGTAAAAAGCCACATGTTCATTTCTTTAGGGACTTGCACCCACGGTGGAAACACACCTGTATCAGTAACCCATTCTTTTAGGGACTTGCACCCACGGAGGAAATCCATCATTCCTATTCCTTAAGAGACTTGCACTCACAATTGGAGTAGTATATTATTATATGTACCAGATCATAGTTTCATAGGCCTTTTAACCTAGAGGACACAAGCGCCACTTTATTTTTTATCAAGGGATAATCTCAAGGCATCAGAATGTGAACTTCCTTTGTGATTCATACTTAACAGAATTCTTTGATACTTGGTTATTGGTTATCACGGCGTGAACTTCCCTCACCCACAATAAAAATCACATTATTTCACTAGATTAACATCCAATGTTTCACCAACGTGAACTATCCTTGGAAACATGCCAGAAGACAAAATTAAGTATATTGGGGTAGCTACTCCCTCAACTTAATCATGTCGGTGTCCTCACTCAATATGATTATCAAATCATAACTCTCTTGTAATAATATTGAGTTCCAGAAATATGGACTCAGGAAATAGAGTATTGCTCATAGACCAATCCATGGTCAAGAGCCAATGCAGTTCATGTGAGAGGGTACACATTAACTAAGCATTCAATTTTAGTGTACAAGGTGTATTAGCAACCGATCAGCATGTAAATCATCAATTTTACATGTAATATGAAGCATAGTCTATGCAACATGGAATGAGTCCATAAAGAAGCAATCATATAAAATCAACTAAACAATCACATTTAGTATACAAGGTGTATTATCAACTGATAAGCATGTAAATCATCACCCACATATGTAATATGAGCCATAGCTTAACACTCATATGATCAAGAAGGTAGAAATAAATCTATAAAGAAGCATGCATATAAATTAATTACAATTTCATCCAATCAACATTAGAATTGATCTAATTAGGTCAAATCATGCTTGTATGTGAAATTTCAGTCAAAATGGACAAGTTTGGGTTGGCTTGGCATACCTTTTGGTGCGCCGAAAGAGTTCGCCGAAGGTCTTTGGATTCGATGGAATTTCGGTGGACCTTTAGGTGCACCGAAATGTCAGAATATAAGACTCGATGGGGTCTTAGCGAGGTCTCGACGACATTTATAGAATGCTGAAAATTCTATCTGTGGTGCTCAGCGCGCTGAGCAGTGTTTTCTGGGTTTGTTCAATGAACAGTTCAACGTGCCGAGCAAGCCAACGAACCACGGGTTTGGGTTATTTTTTATAGTTTTTGATTCTAAGCAACATTAAATGCAAACACAAGATAATATAACATGTTCAACATGAATTTACACACAAAATCAACCATCAACATGCTTCAAATCATCATTCTACAAATCATACCAACAAGTTCTAACAATCATGGAAATATGTTGATCTTAATCACCTAGATCAAGGAAGGTACCACGATCTCCTATTTCATTCAAAAACCCTATTGGAACTAGATCACCTACTTGAACCTTGAGGTGATGATCTTCTTCCTCTCCAAGCTCAAGCTCCAAGTCTTCCTTCTCTTCATCTCTCCAAGTTTCTCCAACCAAGCAAAATCTCCAAGCCTTCTTCAAACAAGGCCTCCCATGCATGGTAGAGACAACCATGAAAGGGCCCATGCCCTTATAGTCTAGGTCTAAGATGTGTCTCAATCCAATCCCTTGATTTCAACCACTAAAGATCTAAGCCCTTAGATTTAGACATGAGTGGGAGAGGTATTCCCCTCCACCTTCCATTTCTCTCCAAATCCTAGCCACAGACTTTCAAAATCAAAGCATCAAACAAATCTTGATCACGCATCACAAATTAAATGGCTATGCTATGGTGTGCAGCGCCCAAGTCTATAAAGGCACATAACGACCGATCGCAAGGTTAAAGTCAACCCTGAGGTTAACTAGAAAGGAAAATCATGCAAATTCCTAATTTCTAGAAATTCAAACAAAGATCGCCAAATAAATTCAGGTTATTACAAACAATTTCAAGGAGTCGATAAGTGATTACCAGGAACATTGATGGCAAGACTGACCACCATGAAGTATGATGGTATAAAAGGTATTCGTGAGCACATTATGGAAATGAGCGATTTGACCACTCAATTGAACTCTTTAGAAATGACTATTTCAGAATCTTTTCTAGTGCACTTCCTCCGCAATATTGCCCATTTAAAATTTCATATAATACACATAAAGCAAAATGGATCATAAATGAACTTATTGTGAACTGTGTGTTAGAGGAAGGGACATTGAGACAAGGACTGCATTTTATCCACTTGGTATCACATGAGTATGATAGGAAAAGAAAATATGGAAGAGGTAAAAAACCATCAAAGAGGGCAAACTTCTAGTAGCCATGAAAGCAAGAAGAATGACAATGCGAAATGTTTCTTCTGTAAGAAGAAGTGGCATTTCAAGAAAGATTGTCTGAGACGAAAGAATTGGATTGAAAAGAAAGGTGATTTCCTACAATTGTATGTTATGAAAATCAATTTTATTGAAGTTCCTTTTAATACTTGGTGGTTAGACTCAGGTGCTACAATTCATGTTTCAAATTCTATGCAGGGATATCTTTCAAGCCGGAATCTAAATGATGGAGAAAAATCCATTACCATGGGGAATTGATTAAAATCCGAAGTCAAAACCATTGGAACCTATAGACTTGTTTTGCATACTGGCTACTCCTTAGATCTTCATAATACCTTTTATGTTCCTTCCTTTGCTAGAAACCTTATTTCTTTGTCTAGACTTGATTTGGAAGGTTACATCTTCAATTTTGGAAGTCGGAGTTGTTGTATCTATAAGAATTTTGTTTTGCTTGGGCATGGTTTTTTGTGTGGTGGGTTATATTAGTTAAATCTTGACCCAATGTTTTCCTAATCTCTTTTAACCCTGCATATGAATTTGAATGTTGGTATGAAGCGTAACATACTAAATGAAACTTCTTCCATATTGTGGCATCAACTGGGACATATCTCTCAAGAGAGAATGAAACGGTTAGTAAAGGATGAGGCATTAAAACCTTTAGACTTTACTGACTTTGGTGTCTGTGTCAATTGCATAAAAGGAAAGCAAAGCTAAAATTAATATGAAAGGTGCTACTAGAAGCTCTGGACTCTTAGAAGTGATACATACTGATACTTATGGACCATTTACTCCTTGTTTAAGTAGAGAGAAGTATTTCATCACCTTTATAGATGATTTCTCACGTTATAGATAT
>JAUPMG010083239.1:0-12785 GCA_031762675.1 Pachysandra terminalis | reverse complement strand
ACTTAGGGATCTTCTCTTCTGAGGAATAACCAAAAATCCTTTACCACTCTCTCTCTCTGAACGTTCCTAAGGGCTTTCTCTGATCCATGAACCTCTCCCTCATTATCCTACCCCAGGATTCAAGGGAAACCTTACACCGGAACGGCCAGCTCGTGGTTTAGGCCGGTGTAAGACGCGTATTCGGACCCCTTCACCCAAATTGGTAAGCAATTCAGGTATTGACACTTGTCTCTTTTATTTAACTTAATTAATCCTAATCACTTACCAATTTTGGGATCAACAATATATCATCATCTTGTGGCTATAGTTTAGTGGTGAGAAAATCATATTTTGCTTATGGAGGCTTGGGTTCCATTCTTAGTAGTAACAAAAATAGTGTTATTTTTTGGGCAGGCTTGGGCAAACAGTGTTAAGCCTGAAGCTCAAGCCGGGCCGGGCTCGGCTTGGGCCAACAGAATTCCCCTTATATGTAGGTTGTGGCCAACCCGTTGCCACCCTAAATTCGCTCCGTTCCTCCCCTAATGATTAGGGTTTGGTAATTCGTTAGTTGGATTAAGATTTGGCTCAATTAGCCCCGTTACCATTCATCTGTGTTTTAAATATATATTTTGTAAATAAATATATTTAAAAAAACTAAAGATTTAACTTAAAAAGAAAAGTATTTATTGTTTTTTTTTTTAAAAAAAAAACTTGTAATCAGGTCAAACCCACCCCGCCACTCCTTTATGGGCGGGCAAGGGTTTGTCAAAATTCGCTCCGTTGCCATCACTAGCAACATGGCACAACCTGCATGCTTGGGACTCCACATGGTTTTGTAGTGACCTGAACCCAACTGGAATAATTATAGATTAAGTTATTAATTAATCTACTAATTACACACTGGGAATTTAATGAAAGACACAAGGTAGAATTGGACTAATTAATAATTATGAAAAACTATGGCACAAATGTCTAATTAATTAAGAAGTAGTATTTGGGCTGGACTTCTAATCTAAAGCAAACGAATTGGGTCCAAAACTCATTTAAAAGTCCAATAGGACTTAAACAGGTAATTATAATTGAAGTAAGGTTAATTAAGGAAGAAATCAATATAATTAAGCACACTACTGATTCTCTACTAATTGAAATTTAAATTAAGCTATTTGAATTCAAGTAAACTAAAACGGATAGAGTTCAAGGAGACTAAGGAACCTAGAAGCTAGGGAGAAGAGAGAGAAAGTTATTCTCTAGTGTGGGACGTCCAAAAACAAGGAAGAAGAAAGGGAGGTTCTGGTTTAGAGTGGCAAAACAAGGAAAATGAGGAGACGTAGAGGGAAGAAGGAAAAAAGAAGAAATAAATGAGAAAAAAAGAAAATCATACTATAAGAAGAAGAAGGCAAGGGAAGCTGAGAGGAAGAGAGAGAAAAAAAGAGAAAGAAATTAAAAGATAAGAGTTTACGGCAATAGGAAGAAACCTAGGAAGTGTATGAAGAATGAAGAAGGTGAAGATGAAGAAGTGATTGGTTATGACGGGCATGAAGAGAATGAGGACAAGGATGATTGGCTAGAAGGAGGACAAAAGAAAGAGAACATCGATTAAGCAACTTCTGAAGAGAAGAGAGAAGTAGGATGAAATCTACACTAGGTTGGATTAGAGACCCCGAAAATGAAGTAGGGATTCCTGCGTTTCTACAGTAACTATATTTATGTATCTTTCAATACTATAGTTATAGATGGGATGCATGATCTTGAATGTGAAAGCATATTAGATTAGTGATCTAATGAAACTGGTATGAATGGATTCTATATTATTGTTGGATGATTTATATGTTAGAACCAAGTTGTTGTGCATATTGATGTTTTGTTATGTTCTTAGATCTATAATAATTTATTCATTGATTGACTTGATTATATCCTAGAATAAACTAAGTTTTGTGTATATGATGTATGAATCATATGGATAGGTTGTAGAGACTGAAATGAATGCTATAATCTTAGGAAAACTTAGTTATGAGCATAGGCACGAAGCCCTAGAAAAAAACCCAGAAAAATGGCTGATTTCTACGTTTGGCAAGAGTTTCGGCAGCTACCGAGTATCTATCGAAAACCCCAGAAAATAGTATACTCTATGGACTATCTACCGAGACTCGGTAGGAGTGCTACCAAGGAGTTCGGTAGGAGTCTCGGCAGATACCGAGTTGCTACCAAGGTCCAAATGGACCTAAAATTTAGGGATGTGCTCCCTAGTGAGTTGTGCACATGCTTGTATAGTTGGTTTGTGTGCAACAGTTATAGAATTGGTCGAATTATGTAAAGTGTAAGAGAATGCCTAAAATTTAGGATTATCAGATTGTTTCGGATGGGACAAGAGATGATATCAATTCAAAGGTTTTGGATATGATCATAGGACCTCAAGATAGGATTGGTATGATTAGAAATGGTCGAGTAGGACTTGATTGGTTGAATAGTGCTTTCAACATCTAATGTTGACTTATGTTTGCTTTATGTTGACCTTGATGAACGTCTTGTATATTTAATGAGGGTACAGTGAGTATCCATGTTTGTAAATATTGTCTGTGATTGATGATGTATGACTTGAATTGTAATCAGGATTGGTGAGCTTCCACTATGGGTGAAAGTCCCCAAAAGGAAAGGTTTGGTATGGGGGTATTCCACCGTGGGTGAGAGTCCCTAAAGGAAGGTCTGGTTACAAGTGAGTTTCCACCGTGGGTGCAAGTTCCTAAACGGAATGCATGTTACTGGTGTATTCCACTGTGAGTGCAAGTCTCTTAAGGAATAGGAATGGTGGTTTTTCTCCGTGGGTGCAAGTCTTTAAAAGAATGGGTTACTGATACAGGTGGATTCTACCGTGGGTGCAAATCCCTAAAATGATGGGTCGTATGGTCGTGAGTTGGATTAAGCACGTGATTGGGCTAGGCCTGGTCATATCCGCATTGCCATGCACTTCATCTCACTTTATGATTGCATCATACACTTGCATTGCATTGCATATGATGATTGAGTGACTGAGATGCAATATCATTGGTAACTTGTTTGAATTGATTGTGATTGTGATTATGATTGGGTAGCAAGGTGGGACCTTATGAATATTGGTATTGGTTATGGGTGTGCTTCCACCATAGGTGAAAGTCCTTAAAGGAAGGTTGGTCGTAGCATGATGGGACCATGTGGTGTTTGTTTGTAAACATAGTGAGACTATGTGTACGATATATGATATGTGTTTATATGGTTACTTAGTCGTAGCATGGTGGGACCATATGGTGTTTGTTTAAGTGTTGATTGGTCGTAGCATGGTGGGACCATATGGTGTTTGTTTAAGTGTTGATTGGTCGTAGCATGATCGGACCATGTAGTGTTTGTTTATGTGTTGATTGGTTGCAGCATGGTGGGACTACGTGGTGTTTGCGTATGTGCTTGATTGGCCGTAGCATGGTAGGACCATGAGGTATTGGTTGTGGAACATAGTGTAACTATGTGATTGTTGTAATTTTTGTTGTGTCACATGGTGGGACCATGTGTATGCATGTATGTGTGTTTGTTCCTGGAACATGGTGGGACCATGTGGATTCTGGTTGAACATGATGGGATCATGTGAGTAGCATTAATATAGTGAGACTATGGGATTTGTGAATTATTGACGGGTTATGACTTGATGTTGTATGACTTCCATGTGAATGGTGATTTCATATGAAGGTTGTATTATACTACTAGTACGTGAGATTTAGTATGATGATAAGATTAAATACATTTGACTGTGATATTATATGTTGGTTGAAATGCATGTAATGAACCGTATTATTATGCATGCATAAAAGTAAATATTGTAGTCTCGTTGAATTTCTCTATTAGGCTTCGGCTGATCCTTATCTCTACAGGTAATCGGATTGTGTCATGGCTGGCTTCTGGAGAGGAGATTTTATTGTTAAGATACTTTTGCTTTTGAGACTACATGACTTTACTTTATTTGGTTTTATTTTATTTGATTTGACCCCATGCGGGCATAATTTGTAATAGAGATCTTTTAGACTTTGATCACTTTATTTGTAGGTTGATGCTCACCTTAGTTTTTGTTGAGCTATGGTTTTAATTTTGAGAGACTTCCGCTGGTGTTTATATTTTGTTGAGATTCTGATTCAACCAGGAAAGGGTTGATTATGTGGCTAGCTATCAGTATCCACGTGGTGGGTCCGAAGGTCAGTTCCTTAGAATCCTCAAGATCCCATATCTCGGATTTAAGGGATGACAGGTTTTGCCCATCAGTTTTCAATGGCTATTTTTGATTGAAAGGCTATTTTTTGGCTAGAAAAATCATTTTCAACTCCAATTTAGCTAAATTGACCCATTATTGTACTTAGATACACCTCCAAAATGTGTTAACTGTTTCATTGTCACGCCATTTTTTTTAATTGAAAAAGGTAAAGGAGGTTATTTTAGAAACTTAACCGACTTCTCGTAAAATAAACCAAAAGACAATATTATCTATAATTATATTAAATACTTTATCATATTAATAGCTACTTTTAAAAATTTTTAAAAATATATTGACACGTTTTCCGATTGACTCTCTCTCTCTTAACAGTATAGATTTCTATTATATATTGTTATATCTCATCTTCTCCCATTCTTACACCAAGTATAACTAGTAATTAGTAAATGTTTTATATATAGCTTGATTCACAAAATGGATTCTAGGAGAATATTTGGGGCGTGTTTGGCATTGTTTTTTTGGATCATGGAAGTGATTCTTCGGCCCAAAAGCGTTTCAAATAAATAAATAAGTGCTTGGTAAACCCAAGTGAACGCTACTCCCCAAGAATCGCTTCATCCAAACGTTAATTCTTTTGAAGTTAGTATATCCTTCTTTTGAAATCACGTTTGTGCGAATCAGTTTAAGGTTTTAATGTGAAGTGGGATCATGTAGAAGGAGTCAAATAGTTCTATCCCTAAAGCAACTTAAAGTCCTAATACAACTCAAATAAAACTATTAAAATAAATCAACTAAAAACGATTCACAAATTCAAATATAAATGCATACTCCTAATAAAATTAAAACTCCTCTAAATTCAATTTAGCTCACAAGCAACAAATCAAAAACAAAAGATACATACTCATTGGAGAAGGATTACATGTAAGAAAAATTAAGAGAGAGTTCAAAAAAGCTTCCAATAATAAACAACTTGATCTCATCATCTTGACTAATACAAAGATCAAATGAAATCCTGAATTAGAAACAGCATGGCTTGATTTCTTCGCTTAAATGAGCGACGACTCTCACCCCACATTTCATCAACAACTTGGCAAACTCCTGCTGCCGGTCGATGAGCGGATCGCCGCCGTAACCGATCACTAAACACTTCCCAAGTGACCTGATTTTCTCATGGTGAGGTCCCTCAATCAATGGATTGCTAAACCTGTGATTTCGGTTAGTCCCTTTAGGCAATGCCAGTTCCCAAATTAGATCCAAAGTTGGCAATGGAATGATCTGATCAGCCGCAAATTTTACCTCAGACTTGGTCCTTTGGACCCCACCAAACATGGGCTGGTTCAATATAAGCCCAGAAATCTTCAAAGGTAGAAGACTTAAATCCACTGCACGTAGCCCAGCAGTAAAGGCTATATTTTCCACCATTGCTACATCACATAAGGTAACACTTGGAGTAATCCCCATAGTCCCTTTACCAGTGCGCACCATTCAGGTTCAAAGCTTGATTCTTGATCCACAGAATCGCGTCTACGTACGCGGCCGGGAGACAGTTCTCGGGGTCGGTACTCGACAGAGACAATTATAGCCGGAAACTCGGTCGCGAAAGTGCTACATTCTTGATGGACCAGTATACTAGCTACACTGTAGGGGATCATGAAGCCACCATGGAAGTAAATTATGATAGGAATCCTATCTATGGAGTTAGGTAACTTGGAGGGTCTATAGAGCCTGACCCGGGTTTTGTTGTTGGTGTTTAGAGGGATATCTTTGAAGACGACGGGTTTGTCGTCGCCGGCTGACGGGAACACTTTGGGGATGTCCAGGAGTCGGGTTATGGTACCATCTGAGTTCGGTTCGATATTGAGATATGCACAGGGATCAAACTTTGACATTGTACACAAACCTTGTTGTTGTTGTTGATCTTTCTCTCTATAGACTTAGAGAGAAATGGATAGTTTTGGGTTATTGAGGCGTTGCCTTGCCTGAAACAGATTGTTCCATGCCAATGATTCAACTTCCTCTACTTTGGGTAAAGATTGACCATAACTGCCTTGTTCAAACTATTTAAAAAATTTCAAATATAAAATTTTGAAAGAGTCAATTTACCCAATTGAGATCTCATTCCAAAATGTTCGGTTGGAATTTAGGAAAAATCTATACTATTAAGGGAAAGAGTGTATCGTATAGCGTGCCAATAAATTTTTTAAAATTTTCAAAAATAAGATTTAGTATGATAATGTATTTAATATAATTGAGATATATAATATTGTCTTTTTGTTTATTTTAAGAGGCGACGATTAAGAAAAATGCACTAGGTGTTACCAGAATTGAATATAGGTTATGGTGAAATACCTTAGACAGAAATCTAGTGAGAGACAAAACTTACACGTGAAAGCTTATTTGGAGAATCTCACGTTTCTACATTTACTTTTAGTCAATCCTAAATCAGAGATATTTAAAAAAAAAATTTATTTGGTGAAAAAAATATGTGAGTTGAAATATTGTCCATGTGACTAATTTAGAGAATTTCCTGCCATATGAATGGTTGAATTAGATTTGAAACATCATTCATCCATACGTAAGAAGCCTTGTGTATTAATCAGAGAGAACAAAAAAAAAGCCTTTGTGTTAGTCAACTAAACCTAATGAAGTAGACCACGAAACCTTTTACTTTAAAAGGAAAAAATTATCTATATATCCTAATTTATAAAAGAATCTGTCAGAACGTTCTCTCTAACTTTGAAATAAGCTTTCAAGTACACCGTTCTAAAAATATTTATTAGATAGTCTTGTGTTCTTTTTTCTTTTTAATTCTGAAACTATATATCCTTATTGTATTTTTTGTTATCATAATTCGTCTTGTACCTCATAATTGAAAGATTTGCAACTCATATCCTTATTGTATTTTTTGTTATCATAATTCGTCTTGTACCTCATAGTTGAAAGATTTGTAACTCACCGTATAATATAAGGATTGTATCTCATTATAGAGAGATATATGACAAATTCAAATACATTTTGATAGATTCTTTTCTAAAACAGGGGTTATAGATAAGGAAAATTGTCACATTCCAAATCTAAAAGTTTTCATTTGAGTCTTTTAAGTATGAAATATAATTCTCATCTCATTCCACAGTAAGAGTGGAAATCAATAATAGCCAAATCATAAGTAAAAACTTAAGATATAGTATTGAAACTAAAACTATTACAATCAAAACATATCACCATTGCAGCGGAAAATCAAAATAACATACGTAGTTTCATGCTAATCAAATTCTTATGAAAAATATGGCACAACAATTGCCACGAGTAAACCTTGGCATGCAAGCCAACAAAAACGAGTAAAATCCTCAATTAATATCCTAACTTGTTTCTTTGATAAAATCAGTAGTCTCCACCAAACTTTGGTCAAGGGCTTGGTCTCTATAATCCAAGTCATCATCCTCTATAATTCTTAAAATATGGTTGCTCGAAAGCGTAAGCTACACTTAACTTAGTAAATAAACAAGTTTAGCACAATATATGATTGAAGTAGGGACAATGCCACTCTTCAATGGTATTCCAATGAACAATAATATGAATATGATGTATGATGATTGTGATCATGTAATCAATGATAAGTGTTAATATGCAAGTAAAACATGAGTTATATGCATGTGGTTAAGATTTAATAATGCATGTTGTGCACTTATCATGTGAAATCACCAAGTGTGATCTAGCAAACAATATCTAATATACAATGTAGGCTGTTAGGTGTATTCATAACATAAGTCACCACATGATCGATCTGTCCTTGAGCAAGATGTCTTAACGAACCATCCCCCGCATACACGACCACTCTCAAAGATAGGATATTATATGTACGTATCATAGTTTTAAGGGGTTTCGACTTAGATGACACAATTCTCCCACTTATTTTTTATCAAGGGCAAAATATCCAAGGCATCACAACTGTGAAATCTCCTCAGGGAAACATTATTTATCAATAACCAACAGATTCACTCAATAAAGTCCATAGGACAAATAAATTGGTATATTGGGATAGCTAGTTCCTCAACACATAAAATAGTAGCCTCCTCACTCATTATGATTTCCAGATCATAACTTCACTCTTAAAGCCTTCACATACATAATATGGATTCACATAGGTAAAGCCTTTAGACCAAATCCATGATCATAAAACCAATGATGTGCAAGTGAATAAGTGCTCATTAACTAATCATTCAAATCATGTGTACAATATGTAATAATCCTAATTAACATGGTAGCATACATAAACAATGATATAAGCATGTAATATGGAAGTAGGTTGTGCATGTTAACCAAATATAGCCAATAAGATCAATCAAGATGTGAGCATATGATACATGTAGATTCAAATCAAAATAATAGGATAATCAGTTAGATCAGGTCATATTATGCAAGTACGTGAAATTCAAGATCAAACAACGTAAGTTTTTGAATTTCGGTAGACCGAGGGGTTTGCCGAACAAGTTCGGTTAGGTTTCGGTGGAATTTTCGGTGTACCGAAAGATATGCCAAAAATCATAAGGGTTCTAGGTTTGTCACATTGTCAGATTCGGTTAGGTTTCGGTATGCCGAATTTGTCAGTTCGGTATACTTTCCAGGGAGTCAAATATGGATCTTTGTATTCGGTAAGGTCTCGATTAGGTCTCGGTGTACTTTCCAGAAGTCCAAATATGGTTTCATTAGGTTCAGTGAACCTTCGGTATGCTGAGGGGTATGTCGAACGTTTCTGGACAGTTTCGGTGGACTCTTCGGTATGCCAAGGGGTATATCGAAGCTCAGGATTAAGCCAAAACTCCTCTTCTTCTTCTCCATTGAATTAGTGTGATTTCTAACCTCTAATGATCCTATGTTTATATAGACACTTAAAGATTCTTAATTAGTAACTACTAACCTTTAATCTCATCCATTGATTGGGAGTCATTAATCTTAGCCATTGGATGAAAATCTCAGCCCATGTGTGTTAGTTTCTAATATGGGTTTCTTACCTATGTTAATCAAAAGCTTATATTTTGTTTCTAGAAGATTTCTTTTATTTAAATTACAGCCCATGTGAGTTTCTAATTACAAGTTATCCTTCTAGAACCTTAGTCTCTAGCTTAACTAGTTTCTATTTTATTTTAGAGAGAATCTTACTACCTTTTTAGCTTTCAATCTCAACCATTGATTGAGATGCAAAAGTTACTGCGAAATCTAGGCCATACGTTTAAGTTTAGTGATTTAAATTGCTTGTGTTGTACACCATCTCTTTGTTGTACAATCCACCAATCAAAATCAGTCAAAGTCAAACAGTTCAACAATTACTAAAATTTTAAATTAACTCCTAATTTCTTATTAATTTCACATTAACCCCTAAGTTTTGTTTGGGTTATTACAAAAATTCAGATACGTTTGGTAGATTCTTTTCTAAAATAGGAGTTATATATAATTTTCCCAAAAAAATAAACCATTAACAATAAATGTCTATATATGGGCTAGGATTCAAGTAAAAATATAATAAGAAAATATTAAAGCACACACACAAATATATTTCCATGAATAAATATTTTCCTTCCCCATCTCAATTTAAGAAGGAAAAAACCTGTAATGTTAAATAAATCAAATTCAACATGATCGTGGATCTTAGAACTTCATGTTATTTCGCAATCAATTAGAATAATCGGGAAGTTAGAAACACTAACCTTGAGCCATAGCTTTTAACTTGATAGCCCAAATCTCAGAGATAATTAATAGAATAATAAAACGGTGTTTCTCTTTCCTAGCCTTCTTCAATTCAACAAAGCGCTTCAGTCATTAATGGAAACACAATACGTTATGTTTCTTTATAGGTACAGAGAGGACCAGTTTCAGATAAACATGAACACTACACGTTCCATTAACGTGTGTAAATCAAAGTAACTGCTTTTCAAATTTCAAATTGACAGATAAGCTTTAGCAGTTATGATCTTATCTATTTATTCAAACTAATTAATATTATAATGGCACGTGGGCCACAATAATATCTTACATTCTCCCACTTGGCCCATGTGGCAAAATTATAATTCTTGGTTAAATACATAAAGCTAAAACTCTCATACATCTGTCATATCATAATATCATTATTAAGTATAATCTAATAAGAGTCATGGAGGTTTCATGTCATTAAATCGACATAATTCCTTCCATGTACCATAATATTAGTTTTCTACTTAATATGATCTATTAGTGAAAGGTTCAATAATGGTCCACTATAATGTTTCTTATCAGAGACCAAGTCCTGTTAACTTTAACTAAGACATTAATAAATATTAAAAACAATGCATAAATGATATCCAAGTGTCAAACACACAAAAATCATAAATCCATAGTCATTAAGACTTTTCAATAATGCCCATCCTCTCGACATGTCCAGTAAATGTCTTTGGAGGCAATCCCTTAGTTAACGGATCTACAATCATGAGATTGGTGCTAATATGTTCAATTGACACTTTTTGTTTATGAACTTCTTCTTTAATGACAAAGTATTTCAATTCCATATGTTTAGCACCCTTTGAATACTTGTCGTTTTTCGCAAAGAAGACAGCTGCGAAATTATTACAGTAAATTTTCAGCGGCTTGGCAATAGAGTCGACAATTCCAAGTCCTGAAATAAAGTTCCACAACCAATTTCCTTGACTTGTGTCTTCAAAGCATGCCACAAATTCATCCTCCATAGTGGACGCAGCAATGACAGACTGCTTTGCACTCTTTCATGAAATTGTTCCTCTAGCTAATAGGAACAAATAGCCAAACGTGGACTTTCTTGTATCAACACATCCAGCAAAGTCTGAATCTGAATCCAATCACCTCAAGATGATCAGATCTCCTATAAGTGAGCATGTGATCTTTCGTTCCTTGCAACTCTAAGTCATAATGAGTCACCAAAGCCATAATAATTCTAAGAGAGTCTTTCTTGGAGACCGGTGAAAAAGTCTCATTGTAGTCAATACCATCCTTCTGAATTTTCACATTTCGTGGTTCTTGACTCCCATTAACTTCACCATTCTCAATGAATCTAGCATTTTTAGTTTCAACAATTCTTGTACTATGGCTAGGACAATAAAATCTATACCCTTTAGATTTTTCTGGATAACCAATGAAGAAATCACTGGTTGTTCTTGAATCTAATTTCTTTTCATGTGGATTATGGATCCTTACTTCTGCCAGGCAACCCCAAACATGTAGGTGCCTTAAACTGGGTTTCCTACCAGTCCAAAGTTCAAAAGGAGTCTTAGGAACTACCTTACTAGGAACCCTGTTTAACAAATATATGGCAGTTTTTAATGCATGCATCCACAATGATATGGGTGAAGATGAATTACTTAACATGCTTCTAACCATATCCAATAAGGTACAATTACGCCTTTCTGATACACCATTTTGTTGTGGTGTACCTGGCATAGTGTATTAAGCACATATGTCACGCTTTTCAAGGAATTTAGCAAATGGGCCTGGGCATTGCCCGGTTTCATCATACTTTCCATAATATTCACCACCTCTATCAGATCTGATAATTTTCACTTTTCTGTCTAATTGCCCTTCAACCTCATTAATAAATACCTCTAAGGCATCTATCGATTGAGATTTTTCATGCAACAAATAGTCATGTATCGTATTTGAAACAAAGTGTCCAAGGAATCCCCATAAAAACGAACTTTTCATTTGGATTTGTGATTCGGGTCGTAAGGAATCCATGTATCGTATTTGAAACAAAGTGGTACAGCCAAAATCAAGCCACCAAGTATTATGAGGAACTTCAACTAAATGTGATTCGAAACATACGAAAGCACTAGGTTTACCTTTCTTTTCGAACCATGCTTTACGTTTCAGGCAATCTTTCTGAAAGTGTCCAAGTTTCTCACAGAAGCGACACTTATCATTCTTATGTTCCTTCTTTTGAACTTGGGCATATCACTCTTTCACCTTCAGTGGTCCTTTCTTGTCCTTTTCATGCTTTTTTCCTGTTTTCTTTCCAACTCCTTGATTGGTTACAAGATGAATGGAATGAGTTTCCTGATTCTTAAGTCTCGTTTCCTCCTGAACAAACATATTGTGAAGTTTATTCACATTCCATTTATCTTTCATGATGTTATAATTCATTTGGAATGGACCATACTAAGAAGACAGTAAGTTTATGATAAACGCCACGAGGAAATTCTCATCCACATTCATTCCTAAGGACTTATGTCTTGCTGCAATATCCGTCATTTCAATGACATGCTCATGCATGCTATGAGAACCATCAAACTCCATGGTGGTTAAGGTAGCTATTAATGTCCCAGCAAGAGACTTATCAGCAGTTTGGGAACGCTTTTCACAAAATTCATAAATTCCTTAGCATTTTCAGTAGTGGAAAAAGAAGACTTGATGTTGTTTGCTACACTTATTCGCATAAACATTAGGCTTAGTCTGTTCGATCTTTTCCAAGCATTGATGATCAGGCGGGCTAATTTAACCCTCCTTTACACGTGGCGCTTTCTTAAAAGCACGTATACACGTTTTGGGTATAGCCGCACACACTGAATCATTCCATAAA
>JAUPMG010083238.1:0-26684 GCA_031762675.1 Pachysandra terminalis | reverse complement strand
TCTTCCTAGTTTGAAATGCTCCTCCCAATCTCCTCTTGCAAATTGCAAGATCAAACATTGGGGGTAGGGTGTCCAACGGGGCCTTATCATGCCACACCGTGGCTAATTTTGGGTTTGCCCAAACCCGGTTCAGCACGAGGCACGATTATTGCTGTGCGGAATCAGATCCGTGCTTTTGCCTACAAATATGACCAAAGCCCAAATGTAACTGTGCCTATGTCGTGCCGTGCCATGGCCCGTGAATCCAAGGCCCGACACCATTTAACTTAGTGTGTCGTGCGGCACGGCTCATCTGTACATCCTATAGGATTGACAATTTGTAGTGCTAGATCGGGCTCAACACAGGGATAAGGGGTGTTATGCATGCCCAAGCCTGATTTGACCAATTTTTGGGCCTAAAAATGAAGCTCGAGTCCAGTCCTAAATTGACAATGAAAGCCTGAGCACGACTGGATTAAGCTTGATTCTTGATTTTTTTTCTTATTTTATTAATAAAATTTTTTTACAATCTTTATATTCATCTATATTTATAAATTTTGTTAGATATCTTACACAATTTTAATAAATAATATAAAAAATTATTAAATCAATTAGAGATATATGCATTTCAATTAAAATCGGGTCGGATTTATACATGCCTAACCTAAGCCCGACCCTAAGTATTCAGGTTTTTATAAAACCGGGCTTGACAAGTCTGCGGGCCCAAAAATTGGGCAAAAGCCCGATTTAAACTGGACGGATTCATCTGATCTAAACTGGTGGGCTTAAATTGCCAGCCCTACCTATAAGGTAAGGCATGCATTCTAACAACTGCTACAACTTGTATCCTTTTCTTTTAGTTTTTGGGATGGCTCAATCAATATGGCTTTAAATCCAACAGTCCATTTCCGGTTATAAAAACACGGGTTTTATCCGGAAGGGACAGAATACGGTTATAAAAACACGGGTTTTATCCGGAAGGGACAGAATAGTGGTTCAATGGTCCGACCATCCGGTCCGATAATAAAAACACTGCTCCTTCGTTATTCATTCAAAACCGGGTGAAAAGCAGAGACGAAAGAAGATCAAAACCAAGCACAGTAGTGGAGGGAAACTTGAGAGAGATGGCGGGCCAAGAAAATGTAAAGCACCTTGAGGAGTGCTCCGTTTCCAAGTGAGTCTCTACTTCTCTCCCACTTCCTTTTTTTCATCTTGGTTTTGTATTTTCTCAATCTAGGATTCCTCCACGTTCTTGTTTAATTTGTGATGGTTTCCCAAATCAACCCATTCAATCTTTCTGCAATAACTGTCAATAATGCTTTTGCAATCACGAAGCTAATGTCTATGAAATTTGAGAAGTTTGTTGAATTAAGAAGAAGAGGGGTAGATGGACTACGTGACTGTTATAGAATTTAGCCTACGAGAGAAAAAAATAACCCATCAGATGAACTATTCTCTTAGAGATTCTGAGAAAACGTATAATTGAACATTTGGGGTAATTCAGAAATCAACTTTTATCACACCCATTATTGTGTTTTGTTTTGTATTGAACCTTTTTACACATGGGTATGCTTAAATGATTGTTCTTGTCAGCAATTTTTATCATATACTTAACTGGACAATTCATTGCGGCGTTAATTATAGGGAAGAAGGAATTCTGGAACAGTAATTATCAACTCAGTTAAGGATTACATGGTCTGGTTCCTAAACCTTGTTTTACTTTCCCTAGTTTCGCTCTTTTCTTGTGTTCTGTTTCGTCATTTTTTATTAAAACACGTAACTTTGGCTAACTTCGAGGGTATAGCCTTCCTACATGACAATATTGAAGATAATCAGCGTGATCTCTCCATGTTTTACGGAACATAAATATAAAAGGACTCTAATTGACTCACACAACTACTCACTATCACCAACATAAGAGGTGAGATGGTTACAAGAATCTACAACACAGCTGAACAACTCCCCATTACCCACATTATACTCATGTGAGTAAATGAACACAACTTACAGAATTAACTAAACACAATCACTAGATAACCAACAAGCTAATCAGAAGATCCATGCTTGCGTGGGTCCCTTCCATTAACGTAGCTGATCATTTGCTATGTAACAATGCCTCCCCTTTTAAAAATCTTGTCCTCAAGGTTGAGATGAGGGTATTTCTGCAGAATGTCTGAACTTTCCCATATGGCGTCTTATTCGTCGGTCCCTTGCCACTTGATAAGTACCTTAGTGATGGTTTGATTTTCTCGTTTGATCATCTGACGGTCTAAAATGGCTTTTGGGTGGGCTTGTAAGAATCCTTCGTAGACTGGTGGAAGAGTAGGTTGAATCTGATCTTGTTCACCAATCTTTTTCTTGAGGCAGGATACATGGAATACAGGATGGATTTTAGAGCCTTATGGAAGATCTAACTTTTATGCCACTAAACTGTTCCGTTGAATTATCCAATAAGGCCCGAAATAGCGTGGAGATAACTTTAAAGTCTTCCTCATGGCTACAAAATGCTGACAATAAGGCTGTGGCTTAAGATAGACTCAATCATCAATTTCAAATTCTCTTTCTGTATGCTTGGAGTCTGCGAACCTCTTCATGCGTTGTTGGAAAATTCCAGATACTCCTTGAGAAGTTTTAGGATCTAATCCCTTTTTTTAGGACTTCTTCAACCGATTGGACTCTTGTGGTATCCGAAACATAGGATAGGAGGCTGGGGGGTGTGATCCCGTACAATGCTTCGCAAGGAGTCATCCTTGTAGCTTTATGGGGATTGGTGTTATACCAATATTCTGCCAGGGATAACCACTTGGCCCATTCTTTTGGACGTCCCCCTGCAAACCTTCTTAAGTAGTTCTCTAAGCTTCTATTCACGACCTCGGTTTGTCCATCGGTTTGAGGGTGATAGGAGGAACTTAAATTCAATTTCGTTCCTTGTAATTTGAACAACTCCTTCCAGAACAAACTTGTGGAAGTAGCATCACGATCATTTATGATGGAAGATGTCATTCCATGTAGCTTAAATATATGATCAAGGAATAATTGAGCGACAATGGTAACAGTGTAAGGATGAGATAAAGTGATGAAGTGCGCATACTTGGTTAAACAGTCCATCACTACCATGATGACGTCTCGACCTTGCAATGATGGTACGCCCTCAATGAAGTCCATGGAGATGTCAGACCAAACCCTTGTGGGGATTGGTAGAGGTTGTAGGAGACCTGTTGGTGATATATTTTCAGCCTTGGTGCGCTGACAGATGTCACATTCACAGACAAACTTTCGAACGCCCGATTTTAAGCCTTCCCAATAGAAATCCACCTTGACTCGATGTAGTGTTTTATGATACCCCAAATGCCCAGCTGTTGGGCTAGCATGCATATGTGATAGGATTTTCTGGAGTATAGGACTCTTTGGGCGTAAAAGTAATCTTCTTTTATAATAAAGAAGGCCGTCATGGAGTTGATAACAGTTAGGACTTAAATTCCCAGCTTCAAATCGTTGAACCTTATCCTGCAAATCAGGTAGTTGCTGATAATCCTCCTTAATTTTAGCAATCCACGTTGACACGGGTTGAGAGATTGCTAAAACTTCTCCACCTTCTTCTAATCGTTGAGAGAGAGCATCAGCCACTTTATTTTCTCTTCCACTCTTGTATTCGACTACGAAGTTGTACCCCATCAACTTTGATAACCACTTTACCGAGTTGGCGTCCCTATCCTTTGTTCCAGCATAAATTTGAGGCTTTAATGATCTGTTCGTATGCTGAAAGTCTTGCCCACTATGTATGGACGCCATCTTTTAAGTTTTAACCGCCATGACTAGTGCCAGCAGTTCCTTCTCGTACGCAAACAGTAGGAGTGCGTTACCTTTGAGGGCTTGGCTGAAGTATGCGAGAGGTCTTCCTTGCTGCATCAATGATTCAACATAGCACCAACTCCTCCCGAAGCATGTGTAAAATATGGTAGGGCCAATACTGGTGGTGTGGCTACAACTTGCTTCAAACCTTCAAAAGCTTCATGACTCTCCTTGGTCCAATGAAAAGCATTCTTTTTGAGTATGGAAGTTAACGATCTAGCAATGACCCCATAATTCTTTATAAACATCCTATAATACCCATTTAAACTGAGAAATCTGTACAGTGCCTTGATGGTTGATGGTTCAGGCCAGCTCATCATGCTGGAAATTTTATCTGGGTAAACCGCAACACCATGCCGTGAAACCGCACGGTCCAAGTATTCGACTTACTCAAACCGACACGGTGCCAAGGTGACGGTGTGCCGTTGACGGTGATGGCAAAGGTGACGGGACATGGAGGGGATAATGTTGGGATTTCGTTCAGAGATGCTCTCTCAAAAGACATTGGGGAAGGTTCTTGGCTACCGGTGAGGAAGAAAGTCAGAAATAGATGGAAGAAACCCATTGTCATTTGTGAGTTCATTCAAATTCAGAGGAAGAGTTTTGAATTCGAAGGTTTTTCGAATGGAATTGTTCAAGATTTACGTATCACAGAAAATAGTAGAAGGAAGATTTACTCTGTTTTGTTCACTGGGGAAGGGGTTAAATGGTTCAGGACCATGTTACAGGAAGTTGAAACAGTTGGTGATCGGTGTAAGAGGTTAGGATCGCTTTAGTTAAACCAATGGGAGGGGACTGCAGATTTCGATAAGAATTCTGGAGGATATTTCCTCAGGATTTCGATTATGTCTAATGGAAAGTACAAATCTATGTATATTCCTAAACCAAAAGCTCCTAATGGATCGGAGTATTTAAAATCAGTTGTTGGGAGAACATTGGGAGAGGAGTGGTGCCATAAGGAACCGTTTACAGAGAAGGAGAAAGGGGAACTGGAGAACATAGTGTAAAGGATCGTCCGATCCCCGAGTTGAAACCGATCCTAAATTAATGCAAAATATAATGACTCGGTCCGATCCCAATACGGATTGGGCGATCCAACTTGGAATCGGTGAGTCGAATCATCCGAGTTGGGTTTTTGAAAAAAAATTATTGATTTCGGATCGTCAGATCCCGTCCGATCCCCGAGTTGGATCCGAGATTAAACACTGTGCTGGAGAAAGCTATTACAGAGAAGGATAACGGAGAGTTGGCAAGGAATGTGGCTGACAGTGGGTCAACCCTATCGAAGGTGTGCTAACGAGTAAGGCAAATTCCGATTTCGGAAATGCATAGATTCTTTCTGTTGGAGGTTCACCTCAGTTTGCTTTTTTCCTCCCGCCAAACTTTGTGATTTTGGGAGGACCGGTGGACTGAAGGGAGGTTGATGGAGATGTTCCTAGATATCTACAGATTAGTTCCTGTAAAGAATTTGCAAGTGAGAGATGTTCTGGTTTGGAATGGTTCAGATCTGGAATGGAACTTGCAACTTAGAAGGCCTCCCTTTGATAGGGAATTGGAGTCGATCTCTGCTCTTTTTCTCTTTTTACAGATTGGAGGCCAGGCATAGGTGGTGACATCAGAAGATGGAAGTTTGAAAAATCCGGGATTTTCACAGTTAGATCTCTTTTTACTCAATTGTGTGGTGTTGGTAATTACTTTGGTCTTGAAAAGCAAATCTGGTGTCCTCTATCCCATTGAAACTTGGTTTTTTCCTATGGACTGCTGCTCTTGATAAATCTCTGACTGTTGACCATTTGATTAGTAGATGATGGATGCTCCCCAATAGGTGTGTGTCTTATGCAAGAATGATGCGAAATTGGTGGATCACTTATTTATTCACTGTTCTGTGGCATATGTGATTTCGCGATGGTTTGCAAATTTGTTTGATTTTCCTTGGGTGCAACCTTAGAACTTCTCTCTTTTGGAGGCTTGGGACTTTCACAGGAAGTGTAGTGATTAGATGGGTTTGGCATGGCTATTATGTCCTGGTGCAATCGCTTGGGCCTTATGGAAGGAAAGAAACTCCAGAATTTTTGAAGGAAGAGAATGCGATGCTGCTCAGATCATCAGGAACGTTAAAAATTACATCTATTTCTGGGTTTCGGGGTCTCCTAAGTGCAGGGATATCTCTTTTGACCAATTTTGAGAACAATGCCCTTTGTTATATGGCTTTGATGAAACTCTCTCTTGGGCTTTGTAGCTGTACAAGGGTATTTTTGTTTGCTGTTTTGCATTTCTTTCTATTTCTTTTGCTTTGTTGTTTTTGTTTCTCCTTTTGAATTATTCTTGTGCTTTTGCATACTGTTGGTGTACAACTGAGGTGTGTTCTCTATCTTCATCTTTTCTTTTTTATATATATTATCTTCCATATGAAAAATAATTTGTGCTCACACAACACCTCCAACCTCCTCCTTAGATGGTCCAAGTAATCATTCCATGATCGACTGTAGGTTAAGTTATCGTCAAAAAATACAAGTATTAATAAATTGACAGAGATAGGGCCGGAATACCTCATTCATTAGTCCTTGTAATGTTGGCGTGCATTAGTGAGGCTAAAAGGTTATCACAAGAAGGTCGTAGTGACTGCTGTGAGTGTGAAATGCAGTCTTTGGAATGTCTGGTGGATGAACACTTATTTGATGGTAACTGGAACGAATGTCGAGCTTAGAAAACACCGTGGCTCCATGTAGCTTGTCCAACAATTCATCAACAACCGGAATTGGGAATTTATCTTTGATGGTCGTTTGATTGAGCGCACGATAATCCATGCACATCCTCCAGTTGCCGTCATGCTTTCTTACCAATAAGACCAGAGAGGAATAAGGGCTTTGACTTGGACAAATAATCCCAGTGTGTAACAACTCCTGCACGAGCCTTTCTATTTCAATCTTTTGAGAATGTGGGTATCATTATGGTCGCACACTCACCGGGTTAGTTCCTTCAACCAATGGAATTTGGTGGTCTAGAAGTATTTTTGGAGGGAGGCCACGTGGTTCCTCAAGAATGTCTTGGTATTCGGTGAGAATTCCTTGCAACTGTGGGTCACGTGGAGATTGAGATGGGAGTCTAGTTATACTAAACAAATGTAAGATAACTCCTTGGTTCCCCCATTCCTTTCAACTTCTTCATCTGTTTCTCACCCAACACGTCTAACTCCTTAATGGCCCCACCTTGAAACCAATAAGGTTTCCCCCCATTTGGAACTCCATCGTGAGATTTGACAAGTCCCAGCTGATGGGTCCCAAAGTACATAACCCGTAGGCCCCCAAAACTACATCACACCCTCCAATGGATAAGAGAAAGAAATCTGCGGTGATAGGTACTCCTTGTAGTTCCATCGTCACACCTTCAACCCTTCCTTCACTAGAGATTCTCTCACCTGAAGCAACCCTCACTTCAAAACGTCCTTCCTTGGTGATCTTTAATACAACCTTTTGTGTCAACACTGGATGGATGAAGTTATGTGTACTTCCAGAGTCAATAAGAGCCATTAATGCCCTCTTTCCAATCACACCCTCCACCCTCATTGTTTGAGGTGCGACAACTCTGGTCATAGCATGTAATGAAATTTCGGGTGGTACTTCAACCTCATCTTCTTCAGGGTTCTCTTCCACAACGGCCACCGCTTCCTTTTCTTCTACACTCCCCTCCTCATCAATACCCGATCCTTCCATAAGGTAAAGCCTTTTTACTTTATATCGATGTCCGGGCGTGAATGTCTCATATCAATAGTAGCACAATCCCTTTTCCCTCCGTTATTTAATCTCCTTGGTTGTCACCCTTTGTATGGGAACGGTAGACGTTTGGAGCAGATTTGTGTTGGCCATGTGCTGTCTTCTTTTTGTCAGAACCCTCTCCTCCTGAAGGCGAGCTAACCCAATTTCCGTGGGGAGCGAGTGTGGCTTCAGCATCTGCACGATGTAACATATCTCCTCCTTCAAACCTGCCACAAAATAACTTACCATGGCCGAATCACTTAGCCCGTCGGTTCGATTGGCCAAGGTCTCGAAAAGGGTTTGATATTCCTCCATGCTAGACTGTTGGCGAAGTTTGGTTAACAGAGCAGTATGGTGCTCAAACTCAGTTGGTCCGAACTGGATCTCCGTGGCGTTCATGAAGTTGTACCAACTTAAATTCGCATCAGTCTTTTCCATCAACCTAACCCATTGTAATGTCTTACCTTCAAGATGGAAGGAGGCAATTACTAATTTTTGATGGTTGGGTGTTTTGTGAAGATTAAAGAATTGCTCTGCTCTATAGATCCAACCTGATGGATCACTCCCATCAAAACGTGGAAAATCCAGGCTTGTGGGTCTTGTTTCGATTCCATGTCCGTGAATATTGTTTGGGTGTTCGTGCCTTCGGTTGATTGAGCGCTCCGTTGAACTCTCTCCTCTTTGTTGGCTTAGAGAATTCAATTTTTCCAAGACTTCATGTAGCATATCTCAGTGAGCTTTTGATTATTCTTGAAGTTCGGCTAGCATCCTTCCATGCTCTTCCGAGGTTTCCTTGAGGTGACCTACTGTCTCACTTAATTTTGCCATTCGAGTATCATCTGCCATTCCTGGAAGGCCGGCTCTGATACCAAGCTTTTACGTAACTTTTGATTAAAACAAGTAACTGTGGCCAACTTCGAGGGTATAGCCTTCCTCCATGACAATATTGAAGATAATCAGCGTGATCTCTTCATGTTTTAGGGAACATAAAACAAAAAGGACTCTAACTGACTCACACAACTACTCACTATCACCCATGTAAGAGGTGAGGTGGTTACAAGACTCTACAACACAACTGAACAACTCCCCATTACTGACGTTATACTCATGTAAGTAAAGTAGCTGAATACAACGTACAGAATTAAGTAAACCCAATCACTAGATAACCAACAAGCTAATCAGGAGATCCATGCTTGCGTGGGTCCCTTCCATTTAGAGCCATGCATCGCCATGCACGTAGCTGATCATTAGCTACGTTACATGTTATTCACAGGACATGTTCTCTATGGACAGATTCACTTTCCCTATTTCCTAAATTGACAAATTCACTTGAATGAGTTTAGTGCTTCTAAATTTACAGATTCACTTGAATGAGTTTGGTAAAAAAATTTAGGCATTTGGTGAGTATGCGCTAAATGGATTTAATACTATTATATACCTTTTTGTTTATGTTGATTTACAATTACATGTATTTTACACGCAGTACCGATTATATTAACATCCTCTATTTCTGCTTACTAAATGTAGATGTGGTATCATATGCAGAAGAAAATCCTTTTTTGTTATAACCTTTGGTAATTTGCAAATATTTCACCCTTGTGGAATAGATTTTGGCTCAATGTTTTTTTTTTCTCTCTCTGTTGTCAGTTTGGTCGAAAATAAACATAAATGAATCTAATGATCCAGTGCCAGTTCCAGAGTTTCCACAAGTTAATAATTTTTGCTATGTTCCTCAGCTTGTGATCAACGTCAGAATTAAGTTTTCAAGAGTCAGGCCTTTTTAATCTCAGAGCTTGCAAGAGTGGAATCCTTGTTTTGAAGGATGTTGAAGCCTTAATCTATGATATGACACCATAGTCTTTACATTCTGGAATTTTTGCTAGGGAAGGACAATAAGATAGTTTCAAGAAATTGTTTTTTGATATTTTAGTTATTGGAAGGACAAGGTGAAAAATTCTAGACTGAGATGGTGGAACACACGGTTTTAGGTTTCGGCCGAAATCGATACAACTCAACCAAGTTGTATCGGATTTGAGGAGGCCCAATATGATACGGTCCCTGATATATGTATAAAATTATGAAAGCGTATTATATCGGCCGATACAATGGTACGTGTCGGTCCATATTGGTTGATACCCAAAAAATTGAATATGACTCGTTGAGTTTTATCGGTGACTCGTCCAAGCCACCAGTACGACTCGGCAAGTCGGGCAGGCACAACTCCAGTCGTGTTTTTAACCCTTTATTCTCATTGTTTTGAATTCTTTTGAGCTCTAAACACCTCTTCTCTCTCCCATTGCATAGGCAAGCTAAGATCTAACCATCCATTGCATAAAAATCAAAAAATTGTGGTAAAAATCTCTGAAATGAAGCAGAATCTCCAAGATTTAAGTTTTTTTTTTTGTTCGTGCAACATTGTAGGTGGAGTTTTCTTCAAATTTTCTCCATGTAAATTATTTCTTTCTTGTTCTTCTCATCTGGTCTATATTTTTAGGACATTCCTTGGGTGCTCTTAAAACCTATATTTGAGATTTGACAAAGATTTTGAGGTTTTCTATAATAAATCATGAAGCGTTATATGCAGTATTGCAGTGTGTGGTAAACTGATAATACTAAGCTTCTTAAATATTATTTAAGGTTCATCTGCATTGAGATTGCAAATTATTTATACTTTATTCAGTTTAATGTTCATTTTCTCATTTTTTTTAAAGAAAACAATAGTATCTATATATATATATATATATATATATATATATATATTTTTTTTTTTAAATTTTTTTTTAAAGGTTTCTTAAAGCTGTTTTGGCTCATGTTGTTCCGTATCGGTCGTAAAACTTGGTTTTGGATCGTATCAAAACCTGATATGAAACCGATACCTTGAACCTTGGCGGAACAAGATTTATGTTGCTGACCCCAGCTAGTTGTGATAAGTTGTAATGAACCGAATTTGAAGGGACGTAAATAACTAACCTTCTTGATGATTAACATAATCTAGATGGAAATAATAGTTTAATGAGTCATCTACACCCAAATATAGGCTTTAACCCATGAATTTCCCAAAGATATGATATCGGATGCTTTCATGTATTACTTAGTTATAAACCATTTCGGAGCTTTGATTACCATCATATTAAAGTGGTCAAGTTCATGGTATAGTTTATAAGCTAACCCAATGAAAGAGCGATTCTAGAAGCTTTAGAACTAGGCATTTTCCCTTCATCAGCGAGCCCTTGGCGGACCGACTACACTTGCCGACGAAACAGGGAGATGAGGTCTGAGAAATGAAGCTCTCGGGAATGCTCGCCGACGAGTATCGGCGGACCAACAAACCCACCGACGCAACATCCATGCTCACCAACCACTCGCCGGAGATTGTGGGTAAGGAGCCTGAGAAATCAGTAGTTTGGGAAACCTCACCGACAATTCTCGACGGACCGACCAAGTCACCTATGAGTTATCGATGAGCTAACATGCCCACCGACTACAAGGAAACGTACGGAAATTAGTATTTTAATTAGATAATCGATTCGAAGGCTACCTTAAGATATATTAAGCAATAAATAAGTCGTTATAGATTAATAAGGTTAGTATTGATATTTTACATCAATAATATGAGATCACCATAGGTATATAATCATAAGGTATTAGGGTTACTCCTTATTTGTATACACGTGGGATTAGAAGGAAGGCTTGGGGGAGCTTCTTCTATGGAGATTCATCAAGGTGGATCAAGAATTTCAACGATTGAGGGCTTGGAAAACAAGATTGTGGTTGTGGATCGAGAATCCAAGGTAAGTACTACTGTTTTAATGTTCAGTCATGATCTCTATTTCGTTCTACTATTGTTTTCAAAGGTTCTAAAGCATGTATGTTGATTTTGAAGACTAGAGTAAGAACAAAAGCAGTTTGCTGATATTGTATGTCTAGATCTATGCTTTAAAGAGATTCTCTATTGTTTTTGGATCTATTTATGGGTTTTGGCTGTGCTTTGAAGTATTATTCTTCTATATACAGAAAACCCTATTTTCTAAGAGAGTTACTTTTACTTCTATTTTCTATAAACAATCTTAGTTCTAATCGATGATTTCGGTATTGATGTACAGTGTTTTACCTATATGGTGTATAAATAAGATGGATACGCAAGCATATATGGCATGTATGTGATTGAAAAAGGAATATGGAAGAAGATACGTGAAGCAGTCCTTGTAAGTGATGGGTGTGTCCATCTAATCAATGGAAAGGGTTGTGTGGTTTCCCCTGATGCCGTACTTGCCACTTGGGAGGTTTGTACCTTGGTATCTCCCAAGGGGGTGTGGAATCACCTAGGGTTACATAATTGGTAGGCCCTTACTCTGGTATAACCCAGAGAGGATGATGAGGATATGTTTGGTTACCTAAAGCTAGTCCAGTAGGATAAGGCTCTTACCCTTGTGTACCCTAGTGGAGGTAATAGGAATAGTTGTGATAGTAAAGAAATCATGATACGTATGTATAATGGTTATGTTCTCTCCTTAATCTCATGATTCTATAGATCTTATATTGATAGTTTATTCTATATTTGAGATATGAACTGTTTTATACGATTTTTACTCTAATCTGGTTGATTGCCTACTGGGATGAAAACCTCCTTAAGTTTTCCTATATATGTACATGTAATTTTGTGCGTATATATGTAGTGTTTTGCAGGTTACTAAAAGATGATTGATCATGAGAGTAGTGTAGCGAAAGCGTGGATTGGTTAGTTAGGCTTTCCTAAGGTTTAGATCCAAGGGCTATGTAAAGTGTAATTGTTTATTTAGATTTAAAGTAAACAATAATGTAATCCATTAGATTTTAATGTATAAAATAGTATAATGTTGTATTTAATTACTTCGCATATCTGATGTTCCATTTTCCTTGTGGAGATGACGGTCGTTCTTATAATCTTAGACCGGATTTATAAGGTGTGAAATTCGTGTTGCGACATAAGTTACTTTGTTGTTGTTTTTGTCGTCATTGCAAGGTGAAAAACTATTGTAGGGCCTCATATTCAAAGGATTTTAGAGGCTTTAGCCTTTAGAGATTGCTTTGTAATGGGAGGGCCTCATATTCACAGGATTTCAGTGGCTTTAGTATTTAGAGATTGCTTAATATAAGGAATGTGAGTATATTTCCTAATACTCCTCCTTAATGACTTCACCAGATTGGAGTCTATGGAGAAGTGGCACTTAATTTTGAGGATGATTGATCAAGACAAGCTTCATCTGAAATTGACGATGCTTTTATGGATCCTAGAAATTATTTGTGTTTTAGTTGTTCAGAGCAGTCCAAACATTGCCAAGGTTTTGGTTCTCACAGATTCACGCTTTAGGATGTCTCTTGGAGAAAGTTGGAGAGTTTGTTGAGATTGTCAAACATCATTCGAGGACTTCATGATCTTCCACCTAAGATGGGCACTGATTTTGATTTAATGGGATGATGATTCCTTCCATAATAGGTTCTCCCTTGTTTTGGAAGCCAAGTTTAGCCCTCTTTGATCTTGTCATCTTTTTGTGTTCTGCTTCTCCCTTGTACGTTCTTTCCCTAGTACATTTTTTAGTTAACAAAAAGTTAAAAATAAAAAACTTGCTAACATATTGGAAAGGAGGATGTGACCTATTACCAAATTTTCAAAATGTTTTGTTTTTCTTGTAGTAATTTATTTAAAAGGCTAAAGGGTATCATGAACAATCTCTTATCAAGAATCCTCTTCTATTGGACATCTGGGGGGAGTAGCCTAGGGTGATATGGACTCCACCACGACATGGTTTCATCAAACTGAAATTTGACGGGTCCTCCATTGGGCATCCGGGTCCATCGGGGTGGGTTGCATTTTTAGGGACCATATTGGCCATATAATTCATGTATTCTCTGGTCCGGTCAGAGGGGGTGATTCTACTAGGGTTGAGATACATGCTTTAGTGACTAGGTTGAGGGAGGCTAGAGATTAGGGTTTTTGCATGCTGGAGGCGGAGGGCGATTCGTCTCCAGTGATCGCATGGATACATCCTACTGGGTTATTTCCATAGCGGTTCATTTATATGGTTTGTTTGGAAGCGGGCTTTGTGTACAGGGCATAAGATCTTGTTTGGTCAAGTATCTAGGTCGACAAAAAAATTTGCAGACAGTTTGGTTAGGAGAGGAGTGAGTAGACGGGAGTTCTTTTTAGGTCAGCCAGTGGAGGAGATGCTTTTTGAGGATGGATGACTAGTGTATTGTTATTATCAGATAGTGGCATGTGGGATCTATATAACATATGTACTCCTTTTGTTTTATTTTTTGTTGCCCACCTTGGGCAGTACTGTTTGTACTTCTTGCCTGTACTAGTTCTTTGATTACACACACACACACACACACACACACGTATCATCGTTATTCATAAAAAGGATTCCTCTTCTATTTCTTTCCTGCTATATACCTTTACCTTTAAGGAGGAGCAAGATGATCTTTTCCATTGAATCTGACCAAAAGCACTTGAAACTGGAGTCTAGAACCCCTTTGCATAAACAATATAGAAACATGCAAAAGAAAAATCTATTCAATTGCAAGCAAGAGAGGTTGACCACCATAGAAAAGCAGTAGTGGCTTTGCTGTAGGTTATTTGTAAATAAATGAACAAATGTTGGCTAAATCATGCATCGGGATCAATTAAGTAAAGTATATATATATATATATATATCTTCTTATCATTCGGGAATTAATCAAACAAATCTTGGCTAAATCATTGCAACAGTAATACATCAGTTACTTTCAATCATAATCTATATCCATTCAGAGGTATTTTATTCACTCGGGTCCTTCAAATAGCATGATTTCAACTTATATTAGTTATCAACATCTTATCCATAGACATATGTTCCCAAATTGTAGAACAAAGTAAAGAAACCATCATATGTCATATATAAGAAAAAAAAGTGATCATCCTTGCTTCAATCATATTTTTTCCTTTTTAGCTGTTTTGATTTTTTGTATATTTTTAATATTTTGCAGATATTTGCTGGTTTTTGAAAATTACCTTTTTCATTCATAGTGTGTAGAGTGATAGCAATACTTAGCGAGTATGGAAGATTTCTATTCTCAGCTCTCTACTTGGTCAACAAGGTAGGGTCCACCACCAAAAGACAAAGGGCACGATTACCAAGGAGATGGGTCCCGTTCAGTTGGCCAATCAAAGTACATGTTTGGGAATCTTTCCAAAATATGGATTTTTTCTAGCTTTTTTGTTGCGTGTGTAGGTGTCTATATATATGTATATGTGTGTGTGTATGTATGTATATATGATTACATAGACACACATCTACTTGTTGAACATCAGCGTGTGCTGTGTGCATGTGAATGTTTATCTAACTATGATTTTGTTCAATAGCATATGCACACACTTGGTCCTTTTGCTCCATGTTTTTCTGTGTACTCTATTTCTTGACTCTTTCTCCCGACGGAACTCTGAGTACCTGACTACCTTTGACCTTTTCATCGGTATGATGTCTCTGTAGGGTTTACTAAACAATGGTTTGGAGGATGTTTCTAGCAGTTCAGCTAGTGACCTGTGGTAGTGCTACAGTCTTATGGTGGAACATGTACTTTTATTTTTTCTGGTAGTCAATATGCGTAGGAAACTTACTTTTGAGATACTTTTTGGCATAGTAAATTGGTGGAGGCAGATCTGTGCTTTACATCACAGTAAGTTGTACATGGTTTCAAGGATCGGCCGATACCGGTCCGGACTGGGACCGGACGGGACCGGTCCGGTTCCAACCCGCGATACAAGCCTTGGTATCGCTGGGTTATGGACCGGCAGTCCGGCGACCGGTCCGTCCGGTCCGGTGACCGGTCAGCGCGATCTGAAATTTTAAATTTTTTTTTCGTTTTCTGTACCGGCTCCGGACCGGCCGGTTCCGGTATTTAAAACCCTGAAGTTGTAATGAGCCAAAAATTCTGCAGTTAGGGAGCACCATTAAGAGAGGCTTTAGAATTGGACTATTGAGGTTTTCACCAAGCAACTGGTGGTAGTAAAAATTCTGCTCTTAGTGTAGAATTTAGAACATCCAATATCTAAATGACAAAGGATACCTCCAACTGCCATGAACTTAAGCTTCCTAGCTTTCTGAATAAAAAAAAATTAAATTGAGAGAAAGTGAACCAAAAATAAAAAATACAGCATTTGATATTTGCGTGCTTGTTTGTACAAGTATTGAAGAACAAATGTTCTTTGGTCTTCAAATCATGTAGCAGATTCCGATTCCAACGGTCAGGGAGAAGTATGATAAACTGCATTGCAGACCACCAGCTGTCCAGCTCCAATTCCTTATCTTTTATGGAGGCAATCCCTCAATATGGGTCCTATGGGATTAAAGAAAGCAGCAAGCGCAGTATCTTGAGCCTTGATGTGGATGGCAACTTGGCTATGATTATTGTATGGATCAAGGATATATTTTGTGGCTTTTGGAAGCTGGACCTGACGCTTAGATTGAAATTATCTGTTGCAGCTTTGATGAATATCCCATTCTCTAGGGTGCAAAGATCTGCCAACATTTAGCAGATACCCTTACTAAGAATAGCGTGAATAGGGTATTGTTTTCTGGTTGATGTTTTGCTTAGTTGACAGTGCTTTTGTGTGTTATCATATTCCCTTTCTAATTTTTCTTTTTCCATCAAGAGAGTGAAGGAGGGAGAGATGCATGGTATGAAGTAGAGCTTTAAAGGAGTTTTAGTAATCTAAGCATGTTAAACATGACAAATGAAGTGTTAATTTAGTTTGGAAAAAATAAAAATAAAACTTTTTGAGTGTCAACTTTGTGCAAGAATCATGTTTTTGGGTAATATGTGATTGACATCTTCAGACATAGGGTGAGCCTCAAGTGGTGAGGACTGAGGTGCGTGCCCCATGGGTGCCTTATACTTTTGAGGCATGAGCTGCAAAGGCTTTGAGCCGTGAGGCATTTTCAAGCTCCACCTCGAGGTGTAAGCTTTACAGAAACTGTCAAATTTACTTTTTCAGAAAGATGGCTGGTTAAACCCTTTTGGAAATGCAATGTGCCTTGAAGTATGCTTTGAGCAGTTATTGTTTATGTTGGATATTGAAACCATCATCAGTCTTATAAATAATTGCGAGACCACCACCCATATATGACTAGATTGTGATTGCTGCCACAAGGGAAGTTCTGGTCATATGAGTTCTCAATAGACTCATTTTTGTTATGGGAACTGGGAAGGCTGGGTAGTTTTGTGCTGGGGAGTGATCAATCTGTATAATGACAAAGATGCTGACTGGCCCTTCCACTCTCTTTTTTTTTCCTGGTTTCTTGTTTAATGATTTCCATTATTTATAGGAAGGAATGCTTTATACACACATGCACATATAATATAATAAATTGAGATAAAATAAGAGTAAGTCACTTAAAGTTTTGTGACATTTGATAACATAAATTTAACTTTTATGTGTTAGAATACCATAGTTTGTAATTTTTTGTGAAATATTAATTACATACTTACATATGTTGGAAAGATGTATATGAGATGTTCTTGTGCAAAAGTTAAAATTGTGATGAAGATTAAATATGTTTGCTTGGAAAGATGCATATGAGAAGTTCTTTGTAATGTAAAATTATAATGAAGAAGAAGCCCTTTCCAAAAATGTATAAGAATCTAATAGCTCTAATAGCTAAAGAAATTTTTGTATCTCCCATGATTATTAGTTATAAGAGAGTCAACTAGATAATATAAATATGCAGATGAAGTAATGGTAGAGTGATACATTATGACATCAAGAATCATCCATCTACACGAAAGGCACACAAAAGACGCACTAAAAAATAGGACTATCCCTGTATAAGTAATGAAATACATTTTGATTGTTCTAGTATGGAATTTGTTTTGCCGAGTGTATTGAGTTGTAAGTGACTCAACTACTTTCATATAGATCTGTAAGTTCCCTACCTTTTGTGTTCATCTCTGAACACGGCATGTCACTGTCACATTTCTTTTATTGGTTAAACTAGAAGTGATTAATCTTCGTGCTTTTGCAATATCTGCAGTGCACTGGGCACATGGGTTTTCTCGGTTGCGGGGGCTTTGATTGCCATTCCTGTGGGAATTCGGAGGAAATCTTTGGCACCTCTGGTGTTCTTTGGTACCACTGGTACCATGGTTGACATTATTATGGGCATCAGTGCTTGTGAAAGAGAACATGCAGAACGCCAAATGAAGCTTTTAGAAGAGCAGAATCATGCAACAGATCCTAATTTAGTAGAGGGAGGAAGTGAGGCTTGATGATCTTAGATTTATGCATGAAATGTTTAATGCCACCAGTCTGTCAAACTTTTCTTGAAAGGCAAATTGTTTATTGAGTAAGCTTTTGGAGAATCAATTAGTTTTTCTTGACGCGATTGTTTCTTAGTTCTTTGCACAAATTGTCAGATAAGTTCCTTTCTGATAGCCTTTCAGACGATCACCATGACAACTGCCATGATAACCAAATCGAATATCAAGAGAGCTTTCAAGGAATGCATCATAAAACATGAAATTCGGAGTCGCAGAGCACCTCTAGGATGGATCATAACCAAACTAATGTAGGCAGGAGAAAGGCAACTTTTTTTTTTTTTCACAAAAAACTCTGAGGTGAAGTCCAAAAACGTTTACACTACAGGAAAACTCAGATGACGTTTAGGCCATGTTTGGTATTGCTTCCTAAAAGGAGAAGTGATTCCTTCAGAATTGATTCTTATGAAGTGCTTTGTAAAGATTGTTTCAGATGAAACAATAGCATTTGGTAAATGCCTATTTAAGAAGTGCTTTTAGGCCTAGAAATTAAGGGGTAAAATAAGTATAATAAGATGACATGAGGATAAAATAGTCTCAATAAAAGTCACTTAAATGGTTAAACTGATTCCCACAAAAGCAATTTGGAGAAGCATGGAATCGACTGCTTCAATGGAATCAGTGTTTCAGAAACTGTTGCCAGTGTAATGACTTACGAATAACATATCAAACTTTTCCAACCCAGAAGCTGTTTTCTTATCAAAGAATCAATTTATGACCACAAGATTTTCATTGCCAAAGCCTGAGTTTTGATTACAGAATACAAATAAATTAAGTGAACTAGCAATCGCATCCCAAATAAAAGAGAAACAGCCTCATCCATTGAAACTGACACATAGAACATGAACAAAAATGAATGAACCAAATTTCAGAATACAAATAAAAAAGGAAAAATAATAATTCTTCAAGCTTTGAGAATAGGATATTCTTTGTCCATCAACAAACCATCAGTTTCTGAAACATGACATGGTCATAGATACCAATTCGAACCTTCCCTTTTCCTGATCTAAGCAAGCATTCACGCTTATTTCAAATTTCAAAGGACTGTTCTTCCCTTGTTGCTGTAACATTTTTAGCATAATTAACCAAATCTTGTACAAGTCTGGGATTTTGTCCACATGCTGGTTGTTCTTTGACTCCGGACTTTTATCAGTGTCTATTGAACGAGAGCCAACTGCTCCTCTTTCCTTGGCAGCTTGGAAGTAAGAAGTGGCAGTTGGATGACAATGACCCCTCTCATATCCATTTTTCAGAATAGGTATCTGATCATGCTTTCAGCTTCTAGAGCATGCATAGACCCTCTCGGCCCTAATGTTTCCAAACAAAAGTTCTGCAGCCTTGTTCGAGACAAGAAGCGGGATGTATTCTGATTGGTCCCATACATACAACTGGGGAAAAAAATAATCAGATTCTGGTGATGTTAATTAAAAGAAATTGGTAAGGATCTAATGTAGATAATTATCAGCTGGAATGTAATTTCAAGAAATGATTCATATGAATGATATGAAGACGTATCTGTAGACATTTTGCATTAAACATTTTTTTTTTTAAGAATGAAGTTGAGTTTTCAGTGGTGGAATGGCATGGGCATTAAAAGGAGAAGGTTCAAACCAAGATCATATATTCTCCAGTTTAGGAGCAGTGTTAAACAAAACTTATAGCAACAAGATATAGCAGGAAACTGTTCAAGTTTGATACAGCTTTGGCTCATAACAGTCCAAAAAAAAGAAATGCAAAAAAGTTTGACTTGAAAGTTCAAATGAAATACATTTTAGAATCGAAATGACAAGATAAGAAAGGAAGTATACACATATTCTTGTGTATGTTTTCCAACACATAAAAGCATAAGATGAATAAATCACACAAAGCAAAATCATCAAATGTTGTATGGTCAAAAGGCTGAAGTATTCTTTAATCCTTTTTTCTTTTTCTTTCTCCTTGTCCTCTGTCTCTCTAAAAAAGAAAAAAAGGGAGGTTTGCCAGCTTGGTTAAAACCTACCTCCATTGGATTCATCATAAAAGCCCAAGCTCATCTGGCCAGGAGAGGCAGGGGTCAGCTTTACGCAAAGTGAAAAATCCAAATGTCTCATGTCCCATGAACATATACTACAAAAATTTATCAAATACAAAGAAAACCGCTGATACATCCAAATGGAAATCACAAAAGAATTTTAATGAAACTCAAAACTTTTAGACAGCAAAATCCTATTTTCTGAAAAGGAAAATATCAAATTTTAAACGGATTTCTGCTAAAAGGGTTTAGGAAGAGAGATCAGACTATGATAGGGTCGGACACTAATCAAGATCTGACCCTTTCATGCCCTGGCAACCCAAAATCTTACCCAATGATTCAGGATAATGAGGGAAATGACGAAAAAAATAGAAAGAAATTGGTGTCAGTTTCAGAAGGAAAGAAGTTAGCAGTCACTATAAACCTATACCTTCTCCTAACTATGAGAAGTGGAAATCTGTAGGAAATGAAACTTCGGATATTGACACTAAGCAGTTTTAAATGTGTTAGTGTGTAGAACGTGATACATGGTTTCAAGTTTCAGTCAAAACTGATACATATCGGCTTCAGCATAGACCGATATGAAACTTAAATAGTGATTTGGCAAATACTTCAAAATATTTATTCTGGTTCTCCTTGGTTTCAACTGATGCTCAAAATATATTGTCTGATTTCAGCAGGGTTGTAACCCAATACAGGTACTTAAAACATGATGTGATAACACCCTGCTCAACAGGAAAACAACACTGATTAAAACCACAGCCTATTATGTGTTTGCATAAAAGAAAACAAAGCAGTTAAATAAAAAATAAAATAAACAAATGAGATTTATGAGACAACAGGAAAAGTACTAAATTCTACTATTAGTAAGCATGCAAGAAACTGAATTTCTACAAACTGGAAAGATTAACGATGCATCCCCAAAACATGTAAGAAAATGTGAGTAATGTGGATAAAAGTAAAAAAGTTAAAATATGGCTACAAGTATATATCTTAATAAAATGAATACAGAATTTACATTGTTAGAGAAATATGAATCCCTCAAGAACACTGATTTTATATATGCATCGGTATTGGTGAAACTTTTATGCTTCCAAGTTTACACATCATCAGACCACCATACGAACCGATCTCCAAGGACCATCTGACTTCCTTTAAGCACAGGATTAGAACCAAATGTCCAAAGAAGTCTCGTTGGAACTTGCAACAGAATCTCTTTGGCCCATGATATGGAAAGGCCTTTATCTAGTTTGTCGCAAAAAATTCTTCCAATTCCCAACATATTAAGATAAGTTCTAATAGGGATAACTTCTTTCAAGAAATTAAGTTTTGTTATAGTTATAGAAACAAAAAAGAAAAAAAAGAGGAGTCTTTGAGTTATTTTCCTCATGTTGAGAAAGCATCTTTTCAGTTCATTTCAAAATACTTCAATTGGTACGCACTAGAAATAGGCCAATTCTGCCGCTTTTTTTTCAATTTATCGTGGAGTCAAATTCTCATCAGTACGAGTCAAGGGAATGGCTCCCTGGCCTTCGACTTCCATATAAAGGACACGACGAGGATAAATACCCTCTTTAAATACTATTCTGATCGACTGGATCCTCCTGTTGGAACTCAAAGAAGATAAGAAGGGACTTTAAGTTTACAGTCCTTACTCAACTACAAGTACATAGAGAGCAGCTGCTACCTGGGTTACAGTACCAAGCATAAAGGATACCGATGCTTATATCCACCAACGGGTAACACCATAATATGGCTTTACTTGGTTTGCTTCCAAAATTGTGGTTTCTAACTGAAGTGTTGAAGAAAAGCAGAATGACCCTTTTTGGAACAATTTTATCAATGGTTCGACCTAAAGCACCATTTTAAAACAGTTGTTTCAACATTGACTTGCAAACTGCTCATCAATTCGGATAAATTAAAACATGGTTTACATCTAGCACAAACAAGGTGCGTTAAAGTCATGGCTATGATTGCAGCTTAACACTGCCTCACTAAACAATGATATTCTTTCCAAGCCATACCAAAGGTAAACCCCACTAATGTTGCTGTGCACTTCCCTTTCTTTGTGGATTGATGGCCCTAAAAGTAAGTAAAAAGGGTGGCTTTAGCTAGCATAATTTTTTTTCTAAATCCTTCAATATATGAATCCTGAATAGTTGTTTCAATCTCAAGGTATCTCAAAGGACATTACTTGAATGCTACTGCAGGTACATGCAAAGAAATGGTCAAAAGGGCTGTATTTGCCAGAGAATTTGGACTTCCTATCATAATGCGTGACTACTTAACAGGGGGATTTACTGCAAATACCAACTTGGTTCATTATTGGAACAACACATTGCAGTGAGAACTTGTTGCAGCGACAAGGGTTGGCCAGTGCATTCTCTAACAGTAATGACCTGCAACATGATGCTTGGTTGAAGTTGACCACACTTTAGAATGATGAATGCTAAATAAGAAGCTACTCCATGAGAGTAGGATTTTTTTAGCTACACAAATATAGGGATGACAATGCAATCGTTAGTGGACAGTATGAAAAGAGGTGATTTAACAGATGTGGTCTAGGAATAATAATAGGTAAAAACACGAATAATAATGTTGCAGGTACCAAAAGGATTGGCAATATGTTGATAATAATTAAATTAGTTTAATACAAGAGAATGTTTAACATTGTTTGTACGAAATGATGAATTAATTCAAGAAATTGTTGTAAGAAGAGGATATTTTTAGGTGGGGATTTAAGTAACCATGTAGAAGAAGAGAGTAGTAATTATCAAAAAAAAAAAGAAGAGAGTAGAGACTATGATAGGATATATGGCAGGCAAGACCACGCAGATAGAATAAGATGGGGAAATCTATAGAATTAGAGTTGGATGGCTCAAGTGGAGAGATGAGTCTAGACTCTAGAGTGTTATATGACTGATCCATTAAGATAAAAAAGTAAATCTTATTAAGTTGACCAGCTATGATATATGGGGCAGAATATTGGGCAACTAAGAAAAAGCACGCCTTACAATGAGTATAACAGAGATGAGGATGCTGAGGTGGATTTGTGGAAAGATTTATGAATGGTATATTAAGAATCAACTTATTAGAGAGTCTATGAGTATATTATCAATTGATAGTGGCCCCATTCCCCTTGGAGATGACTTCGGGTCTACAGAATGTTGGGCAACTAAGAAGCAACACGTAATAACAGAGATGATGGTGCTGAAGGTGGATTATGGAAAGACTTACGGACTATGTATTAAGGAATTACCTTATTAGAGTCTAGCATCATACCCAAAACTGATTGAAGATATATTTTTGAGACAGATTGGCATGGAGGAACAGGATTCATGTTGCCAACCCCAACTGGGTGGGATAAAACATTTTGTTTGTTTGTTTGTTTAGTAGTATACCCCAATAGGTGATGAAAAAGATGGTGCAAGTTGAATAATCCAAAAGGGATTGAGGAAGACCAAAAATGACATAAATGAAGTCAGTTAGAAATGATTTGGAGCTGTAACTGAGTACATGTTTTTTACAGGTTGGAGTGACAGAAAAATTTGAGTTTCTGACCCCAGTTAGTTGGGATAGGGCAGTATTTGTATTGTTATTGTTTTAAAAGTAAAAGGTGTCACATCCATTCACAAGTATTTGCTTCAGGTTTATGCACAGTGTGAACCAATGATTCATTCAATCCATTCTGAAGTCTAACCACGGATTTACATAATGAAACCAAGTTTCTTTCTCATTTAGGGGAAAAATTCGAATTACTTTCAATATAACATGGGAAATAACTTCAGGTAAATGTAAAATAGGTGAAACACAAAATCCTTACCAGAAATGGTCTATATATCAAACATACAATATGAGAGTGGTCTGAACTTTTGTGACAGTAGGTGAGTACACTGTTTAGCTCCAATAAGGACCTGATGTGATGAAAGGCAAAGTGTAACTCAGTGACCAGTAATCATAATTGCAGTGTTACTATATATATAAAACAGCATTTTGGCAGAAATCTTCATACCTATACTCCGGATCCAAAGGTGAACCACATAACCTGCAGCCAGTACAAATGAGATCTTCTGCTACATTATTATCTCCAGGTCACAAACAGTCTCCTGCTGATAAACATTCTTTCCCTTTCACATTCACTAGTAGCTTTCCAGATAAATGGCAGAAAAATTTCGCCCACAAATGCATAAAAATTTACTTTACAGGTTTCAGTTAGGCATGCTACTTCTGAAATAGAGGTGAAATCTCGAGAATTTCCCTCTTCATGAAGCTTCCAGTTCTTCAATGGCTGTTTCTTCTATTGTAAAAGTTCGCTCAGTGAAAATCATCCAAGCACATAGCACATATTGCTCCCAAAATAAACATCAAACATGAACTAAGGATGAAATAAATGACAAAGACCATGCACATTATATATCCTCAGAAAAAAAGTTCAAACATCCCCCAACTACATGAACCAATGATAATAGTATGCAAGTATGGAAGTGATCTCTCCAAAGACAACTAAGAAGAAGTTGGTACATCACAAACATTTTCACATAGTAAAATTTATCATTCAACACGTTTCTAATTCTAATCCTATTTTCCTGTTCAATTTTTAGTTGGTTCTTATCTTCTCTTTGATTTTACAATGCTAGGTAAAAAAAAAAAAAGTACCAGGCATCATAAAATGAAGATGGAGTCAAACCTACCAAAGCATATGATAAACAAAAGCTACCAACAAATCATCAATTGAAGAGGCAAAAAGAACCACAAGAAAAAAAAAATGATTTAAGTTGATGGATGATATGTTTTGGACACATTCCATAGACTATGCAAGGGGTGTGTGTGTGTGGCGAGGGGTTAACTCTTAACATAAAATGAACTACAAAACCCAGAATGTACTGCATCAATACTCCTGAGGCACACGTGATTAACTATTTTCACGTAAATCAAGTGAAATTTGAGAAAAGCAGAACAGATTAACAGGTAAGCATAACTACTTGACATATGTGCAATTGGACATTGTGAAGTGTAGATCCATATTGTTGTCCCCATTTAATCACCTTCCTAAGCTTTTCCTTCGTTGTTTTCCCAACTCGACAATCTGCTAGTAAATCATCCACACCTGCATAAACTAAAATTCTTAAGGAAAATACAGATTATCAAAGGGTGATGAATAAAATACAAAGTACAAAAGCTTGCAGACTGTGTGAGTAGCAGTGAGAAGAGAACATACAACATGTTTCATGCCCAGTGATTCCTAAAGAGATGAATATATGGAGATCCTGGTATAATTTACCCTGTAAAAGAAAACACGACACTTTTATGCCTCATTAATTGTAATGGTGGATTTGTCCTTTGCCTTTCCTATGCTAGTTCGAAACTTCGAATGGACTGGAGACTTCTTTGTTACAATAATAATATCAACGCAGTGAGCTGCAGGTTCAACCTTTGTCATTATGAATTATATAGTAATATACAAAATGGGTTGCATAAAAAATCTACTGTTTATTACATAATGCTGTAATTCTCAAACAGATTATTTCAAAGCTTTATTCAAGTAAAATTCTTAGCTAGTTTGTTGGGTTTTAAGATCAAACGAGTTTGGTGACTTCCTGAAAGTGGAAGGAGATGTGTCATCCATCATGTCCGGTTCTTTAAAGTTTACATTTTATCCAGGGAGTTTGGCCATACATTGGGGCACATTATAGTCTGTCAGTGGATCTTCTTTATACATGTCAGGATTGCTATTGAGCAACTGAAATATTTGGAAAGAACTATTGTCTCTATATATTGAGATTTGCCCCTGATTTCTTTCAGAGCTTAAAGGAAATAATACAGAATGTATATATGTTAATGTAGAATGATGATGTGCGGGAATAAGCAAACGAAACAACCTCTCTAGAATTTTTGAACCAGGAATTCCTAGAGAAATGGAACCCACCATCTGCCAATACAGATATGGTAACCATCAACTTGTATGCCATAACCTGCAGACCAGTTTATTGAAGCCATTTACTAATGAAATTTGGTGCTGATATCTAACAAGAAACTGCGAATTTGCTTCAATACACAAGAATTTTGTAAGGAACTTTCCTTTTTAGATGGAAATATTGTAACAATATAAAACAAACTACCAAGGAATCTCTACTCTTGAGAGAGGGGCTGAGATATATGACATGCACGTATAGCATTGTTTATGGTCTCCAGCAAGCACTAGAGACATTTTTGGCCACACATTCAATAAAATTGTCACATTAGAGATGGAAATGATGCCAGATCCTCAATTGTCTTAAGAAAGTGGTTTACAAGTCGACATTGGATGCATTTCTGTATTTGGGCTAGTGTTTGTGCGTGCACGGTGGTAGTCGGTGGTCCTGCTGGATACTAAGCATATAGCACTTAGAAGAAGTACTATCCATGACCATGCGGTACTGCATAGAACACTTGGCCATCAATCTGGATGGTGTCCAGTTCACATGTACAACTATTTGTTGGAGGGACCATACTCCATGGTTCATGGCACAATTCTATATTTTTCGGTTTTCATTTTCATTTTATTGAATGACAAAGTTACAACCTACACTCAGATGCATCAATTCACTCTTGATGTGGCAATTAGAACATTGAGAAATTTGTCTATAGGTATAAAATATAACTCACAACTGCTCTATTATCCAAAGGCTACTTGTATTGTATAATAGAGAGAGAGAGAGAGAGAGAGAGAGAGAGAGAGAGAGAGAGAGAGAGAGGTATTATGGGCCATCTCA
>JAUPMG010083217.1:0-12786 GCA_031762675.1 Pachysandra terminalis | reverse complement strand
CTGAAAGCCGGTTCCATTTACTTTGAAGACATTGTGAGCTCCAACCGGATATTTAAACACTGAAGAAGAAAAAAAAAATTCATTGTCATCTAGTTTATTTCTTAATCTAAGTCTACATAACATCTTCTAACTAATAATACATTATACACCCTCCCAACCCAACAATGCATCAAGCCAAGTTTAATATAATTTTCAAATTTATTAATTTAATGATGGTATTTATTAATTACTTAAAATTTTATTAGAAAAGAATGATTGAGACATCAATCATAAACCTGCAACGATCATGACTAAAAATAAAAAAAAATATCTAAATAAGTTGATAATTATGTGGGTCTGCTTTAAAACAATCCATGCAAATTTAGAATTATAAACAAAATTAGATGTACAGAGAAAATTCCAAAAGCATAATCAAATTAAGAGCTAGATGTATTTAGAAAGCTAATATACCCAGTTTATCTCCGACTGAAATTCTTGCCCGTGGCCCAAGCTTGATAATCGAATCCGATTGTCCACCCGGTTTCATCGCCTACAAAGAATATTTTCGAGGTAACAAATGCTGGAAAGATAGCGGCAACGATGGCAAGGAAGACAAGTACACGGTTCGAAGCCATTAGAACTAATCAATTTGGTCTATTAGCCTAAATGATATTCTAATCCTCAAATTAATCCTAGATGAATATGAATTGCGTCCTCTACATGGTTTATTTATAGTGGTTTCTGGCACATTAGCCAGAGTTTGTAAATTAGTTCAAGGGAGGGACGGCCATGTAGAACAATAACAAGGTGTTATTAACAAGGACCGGCTTCAGAGAATACTTCTTTTATTCAGTGTCCGGCTTTAGAACATATTCTACGACCATGTCAATCAATAATATTCAATCAGTCCTACTGTCTCGGACATATGTAGGGATGCCAATCGTGCAGGTTCGGGGCAGATTTCAACAAACCCTAATATACCTCCGTAGGAGTCTACCCTATATCAAACCTACTCCTTAACGATTGGGTTTGTATTGGAGCAGGGTTAGGATAATCCAAATGTAAGATGTATTATAAATAGGGGTGACAACGGGCTGGGCTAGACCAAGTTTGGGCTGGCCCATAATCTATATATAAGAGCAATTTTGTTGGCCCAAATCTGGCTCGGCCTGAGCTTCGGGCTTAGCAATGTTTGCCCAAGCCCGCCAAGGTATCATTTGCCAAGCTTTCCGCCTATGTTTGTCCCTGTGAACTGTGATGTGTTTGTGAGTGATGCTAAAGGCATTCACTGATAATTAATTGTTTGAGAGTGACTCTAGATGAGTTCACTATGTGATTGTGTGGGGGTGGATTTCTACCATGGGTACTATCCCCAAAATGGAAAGAGGGTGGATTTTCTACCTTGGGTATTTATCTCCTAAAAGGAAATGAAAATATGGTGGATTTCTACCTTGGGTATTATCCTCTAAAAGAAATGGTAAGATGGTGGAATCCTCCCTTGAGTTGTATCCCCTAAAATGGGAGATGGTGGTTTCTACCATTTGGTTAGCAGTCCCTAAAAGAAAAGGAGAATGAGATTCCGATACCCTTTAGATAAGAGGGACTGTGGTTGATTGAGCACATTCTTGGAACAAAGTTTCCTAGAGGAGATGTGGTATTGATTTCATGGTTAGGCTTGGCCTAACACCCCTTTGCATTCATTGCATCATGTCATCTCATCATAAGCATTGCATCATAACTTCATATTACATTGCATTCTTATTTGTGAGTGTTGCCTCATCATCTATGTGCTCATGATATTCATCTGCATGAATTGCATTGATTGAGGTGTGACTATGGATTGATTGTAGTGGGCTGTATGACTATGGATTGATTATGGTGTGATGTGAGACTGTGAATCGATTGTGGTGAGATGTGTGATTGCTACTTGAGTTATAGTGTGATCTATGGTTATGATTGATTTGTTGTGTGTGGATTGTATAGTCAGTGAAAAGGAGGACTGTTACTATATAAGAAGGAACCATGAGATTTGGTGGCCTTGTGAGATGATGTGTATCATGATGGAGTTCATGAGGATATGAGTATATATTCAGGTTGTGTTTGTGTATGTATCTTGATAGAGTTCATGAGGACATTGTTATTTGAATAAGTTGAGCATGATTATAATTGTATTGGTATATAAGTGAGTACAATGACATGACAATGAGATGAATTGTGACTTGCGGATTTATGTTGTGGTTGTAATGATAAGTAAACGAGTATAATGACATGATAGGTATTTGGATTGATAATGAGTGAATAACATGATATTCATTCCATAACTGTGATAATTACATGTGTGATCACCCCCAGGTCGGGTGGACCCTAGGTTGATTGGGTTATCGTGGAGTCGCCACCATCCATCGAGTTTGAGTGTGGATGGTCACCCAGGTTTTTATTGATTTTCTATAAAATAAACCAAAATGTGAATTTTAGGGTGGTCTGACCAGAAATTAAGGTAAAGGGGTTTATTTGAGAGATGGGAAGGTGTTAGACACCCATCTACTCCCGGTTTAACTGGTTACCCAGTTCAAGATTATTTGGCCAATTATTTATTTAAAGTTAACTAAAATAATTAAATACAAAATTTAAAAAAGAAAGAAAGAAAATGCACATTAAAATTCATTACAAATCTACTCAAATTCAACCATAGATTAATTAGATTCACAAAAAAATTTCATGCACAACATGCTTTTAATTCCCATGATCATGATAAGATTATAAAAAATAAAATACAAAACTAATTAAAATACCTGTAGCAATGGTGCTCTCAAGTGTGCGGTCCCCTGCTTTGAGCTCCTCAGCTCGGCTTGAGAGGTGGCTACGCTCAGCTTCGGTTTAAGTGAGAAATGATGAAATAACCATCTTTTTTGTTTCAGCCAAACGGGGCCTTAGGGTTGGTTCAGATTTTCTGGTTTTGGGCTGGTTGGTTCAGGGTTTGGGTTTGGCTCTGGGGGCTCTTGGTTTTGGTTGGGGGGTTTGGCTCGGTTTAGGTTTCGCTGGTTTGTTTTAGGGGTTTCGTTCAGTTTGGGTTTGATTGGGTTTGGTTCAAGGGGTTTTGGTTTTGGCTGGTTTGGGTTTGATTGGGTTTGGGTTTGGTTCAGAGGGGGGGCTTTGGTTATTTTCTTTTCTTTTTGGGGCGGGGTTGTGTAATTAACTTTTATGGTTTTTTGTTTTTCTGTATAGAGGAAGAAGAAATCAAAGAAGAAAACAGGGGACTGGGAAGAAAAGAAAGAAGAAGGAGAAGAAAGGGAGAGAGAGGAAAGGAAAGTGAGATTGAAGAGAAAATATGAGAACAACGGGCACGGTTGGTGAGTGTGCGGGAGGTGAGAAAATTGCTGGAGTGTGCGGGATGGCCGCGCCTGGTGGTTGCGGGAACAGCGAGTTAGGCGCCCGAAAAATAGGAGTGTGCAAGAACAGGCGACCAGAAAGGGAGGCTGACCCGTCCAGGAACATGTAACCGGAAAACAAATGGGAGATGGGGATCTTCGCCAGAGAGGATGTGTGCGCAAGGTGCTGGAACAGGCGGGAGGTCAAGCGAATTTGCAGGCACTATGGACGATGTTACCGAAAGACGAGTGGGGTATGTGGAAGGTTGCAGGCGGTTGGAAAAGGGGGTTGCAGGTACAGCAGGGGGTTGCTGGAAAAGTTAAAGGGATCAGTGGTGATTTTTACGGAAGAGAGAGAGGATGAAAACAGGGGCTCCGGGTTTGGCAGGGGGTGTGCGAAAATGGAATAGGGTGTGTGGCAATGGAACCGGGGTGCACAGCAGAGGAACTGGGCGGATAAAAGGAATAGGGAGAGCTTACTTGGAGACAACTTCCGAGTCTGTAGGAGCTTTTCTCTATCCTTCCTTTCGCTCGTCCCTTGCCTTCTTAAATGGAAGAGGAGGGAAAGAGAGAGAAAGGAAAGGGAAGAGAGAAAGGAAAGAAAAAAGGAAAAGCGAAGGGAAGAGAGAAAAGAAGGGAAGGAGAAAGCAAAGGGAAGAGAGAAAGGAAAGGGAAGAGAGAAAGGAAATATGGGAAAAGGAAAGGAAAGAGAGAAATTTTTCTGCACACGTGGCGAGATTCCTCGCCATGTGGCAAAAACAAAAATTACTAAAATGCCCATTGACCCTCCGAACTCGGATTTTAACGATTTTATAGTCATTTCGAAGCTTGTCACGTGTAGAAATCGAATCGGAAGTTGAAAAATTGTTTTGAATTTAAAAAATTATCAGTTTTGATCAAACAGAGAGTTGGAGGTAAAATGGTCATTTTGATGATTTTTCAGAGTTTTTGAAGAATTTTACACACAAAGATATGGGAATTAAAGGTGATTCAGGAGTTGCCGATTCTTAAGCCAAGCCTTCAAGGAGCTGCAAAAACAGGAAAAACTGCATGTCAGTGCAAATTGGGGTGTCTACAACATGACTAAGGTTATAAGTGTTGGTATGACTTGCATGAATTGACATGATTTATTATATGATAATGAAAATAACTATTGTAGTTGCTTTGGATTGTTCCTATTGAGCCTCCAAGCTCACCCCTATGTTGAAACAGGTGGACCCCTAGAGGTGATGAAACCAAGACTGGAGACACTAGCAGGATGTGAATAAGACTGGGAACTTTAAGAACTATGGGTTGCTATTTGAATTTATAGATTTATTAGTTTTTGTTTTGACCCATGGTGGGTAGGAATAATGTAATCATTGATTTTAGTTGGATTTTCTTTTATGGTTATTGAATTATAGTTAAGGGTTTTGTCTAAATTTCATAAGACTTCCATTGATTTTAGTTAAGCTCTGTGAACCATGAGTTGGTTGTTTTGGTTTGGCCGCATCTATGGTATGGATCTGAAGGTTATTCCCTTGGAAATCCATGAGATTACATATCTCGGATTTGGGGCGTGACAATGGGCGAGAGAGGGAGAAAGGAGGGGGTTGCTATGGCGGGGGTTGCTACGGCGCGTAGCAGCTACGGCAACAGCAACAGCAACGAGAGAGAGAGAGAGAGAGAGAGAGCGGAAGGGGTGTGCGGCGGTGGTGAGGTGGTGGAGATGGTGAGGAAGGAGCTCGGGGGTCTCGTCTGTTTCGAGAGGAAAGGCCAAAAGAGATGAAAGAAGTTGAGAAAAAAATGAGAAAAAAGAGATTAAATAGAAAATGGTGTATTTGTCGATGGCCTTAACAGGACCGCTGAGAATGAAAATTTCAAATCCCGCCCAACCCTCCCTCGCGCGGGATTTTTTCCTATGAGAGGAGTATTGCTCAGTGGTCTGGAGTAGATCACCGAACAATGTCTCCTTTATCGGCGATCTTATCACGATCGCCGAGAAATGTCCATTTAAACTTTCTCGACCATGGGATTTTAACCCGCGTGATAGGGGTATTGCTCCGAGAAAGGAAACATTGCACGGCAGTCCAGTCCTGGCCGCCGACAAAGTTCAATTTCAACTCTCAGCGGTCCCAATAGAACTACCGAACAAAGAGACATTGCACGGCTATCTTGACAGGACCGTCGAGAAAAGGTCAACTCGCACGCGAGGGAATGACCTGCACGAAGAAATTACCCGCGCAAAAGGGGATTTTTCGGCGGGGTACTAAAGACCGTTGTTAAATCCCCCATTTAACAGCGGTCCACTAAAGACCGCCATGAAAACCCATTTTTGTATTGACCACACCACGCCATGACCAACCAGACAGTGATGGAGGCGGTCCGTGCGCTTGTGTGAAAGATAACCCGAGTATTGTCACACTATCACACTCTCCTTTGTTAGGTCTCCAATCCAACAAGTTTCAATCCATATATATATTCAAGGAAGAATGCAGATGGTTTTCCAATGTAGGACTAACCTTCCTATAAACACAAATAGAAATAATGGAGGGAAGTTTGAATTTTCATGAAAAGGCAAAAGTCAAAGTTTAAAACTTTCAAATAATAAAATACAACTTATGAAATGGACAAAATTATTATAAGATAAGCCCAAATATGAGAGGCCCATTAGTACAATGTGGCCCACAATTTGAGACACGTTCCAGCAACCCAGACTATTAGGGTCAGAATTGTTACGTATGCAAATTGGGACCTCCAGTCCTAAGAAACTTCAATGAAAAATATAAGAATCTTTGTGACAAGAAAGATCGTGAGAGAGCATGTTGTAGGGGAAGAATCAGTCGTCTATAAACATAGATTCAATCACGTGGTGCAAAGATTCATACGCATGGATTCTAATGTAGTGGAGGTAAATGCGGATTCTTACTTAGACGCATTGGATTGAAATAAGATGCATTGTGTGCACTTTGTCTTTAAATGGGCGTAACTTTGCGCTTTAGTGTTAGAATTGGGCTTATAACAATATATCCACAAAATTCTTTCGACGAGATCAGTGTTATTAAAGGCGGTAGCCTAGGCGCCTATGAAGTGACCCTAAACCAGAATTAAGGATGTAATTGTAATCTAAATGTGTAATTGGGGATCAGATTGTAAATAATACAACTTAATAGGGTGTGTATTGATATTTCTTAAACTATATTGGGCTGGACCTAGAGTTAAATATGTGGAACATTAATTAGGTTAATGGACTTAATAACTCAACTAATCTAATTAAGTAATGGGCTTAATTTAATGGGCTTAAATTAGGAGAAACGTGTGGACTTAATTAATTCTTCTAGAAGGATTCTAATTAAGATAAAAAGATAATTTAGAAAGAGTTCCTACTTAGATTTGGATTAAAACAAGTAATAGAGATTAACTTGAACTAAAATAGAAGGTTTCTAATTGACTGAAAAAGGAAAAAGATTGATTAGAATGATTAGGATTAGCATGAAGAAGGAAAGTTGTGGAATCTATAAAGAGATGTAGGAGGGGGACGTATACAACAATAGTAAGAGGAGAGTAGGGTTTTGGTTGAAAGAAAGAAAGAGACCTTTGAGGCTAGTTCAGTTCGAAGAAGAAGAAGCTAAATGGAAGAAATCGTTAGGATCAAAGAGCATAATACAGTAAGTTGTGATTCTGTATAATCCTTGTGAAATTTCAGAAGTCAATAATGAATGAATTCACGTTTAAATAAGATAACCTGATGTTAATGTAAAACCCTGTTCATGTCAATATATATGCGTTTTAGATTATAGAATGCTAATATGTTGTTTAAATTATGTTTACTTAGTGTATAATGGCTAAAAGGATCAAGGTATACTCATTAAATATGTGGGGATTGAAATCGGATGTGAAAAGATGAGTTGAGATTACCCAGATAATTACTAGAAACGTGACCCATCAGTAGGCGTCGGTACACCGACGACCATACCGACAGGGAGTCACTATAGCACATCGGTAGGCGTCGGTACACCGACTACCCTACCGATGGAATTTAAGAACTAGACCATGGCGGTCAGTAGGCATCGGTACACCGACCAACCTACCAGTAGTAGATCACTACACCACTTCAGTAGGCGTCGGTACATCGACCACCCTACCCAAGGAGAGACCTGACCACCAGATTGGAATTGATCGTAGGTATCGATACACCGACTAGCCTACCGACGGATTTGATTTAGCATAATTGACTTGGGAACATGACTATTTGATCTAGGTTTGTGAATCATACGTATTTAATGATTATTACTCGACTATGGTTGTTAATTTATTATGCTAGCATATGTTTATTATGTCTATATGTTTTGGAAAGGATTCTTGTGATGACTTCCTAAGGATTGTTCGGGTGTATGGGCGCCCGGACAACTTCTGAAGGATATTATCACTGGAGATACTACGAATTGTTGTGAAGGAGTCTTGTGATGGTTTCCGGCTCATTATTCGGGTGAATGGGCGCCCGGATAGTTTCCGAAGGATTCTATCACCGGAATTCCTATTGTTTGGGATACTTCAACTAAAATGGAACTTATGGTTGATATGGGTAATCGTCTTGTATGATAGAACTCCCTGGGATGAATTCCTAAATGTACGTGGGTAAACGCCCTCTTTGAAGGCCTCCCTGGGTGTTAATCCCTAAATGTACAAAATAGCATCGGGGATTGAACCAGATAGGTTGCGAATCCTACAAAACCACACTGTACACGTGGGATGATTGAATGTGGAGACATATTGACCAAAAGGTCATGGACCGGAGTGTTGGTGGAGATTGTAGACCGGCTGATCACCGGATAGTGGAGTGCCTTGTATGTATTGATTGACATGTTGGAATCCTTGTGGACTATATTGACTTCTATAGCTTGTTTACTGCTATATGATTACTGTTTATGCCATGATGATTATATATTGTTTGGACTAATGTAATTCCTTGAGGATGGCAACAGAATTTACTTCTTATTGGGCATTCCAAGCTCATGCAACTTGCTATTGTTGCATGTTAAGATGATTGGATGATTACGTGGAAATGATGCTGTTAAAGTGAATTTAATTTCTGTTTTTGAATTAATAGATAAAATCTGATGTAATAGGCTAGTCAGTTAATATTTTATGGATTGTAGACTCTTCTGAAGCCATTTGAATTGTTATTCCGCACGCTGATTGGTTTAATAAAAGTAAGATTAGATTTTCATTTTATGGACTGTTGTTGTGAGCCGCGTTCCATGATTGGGAACCCGATGGTTGCACCTCGTGATCTGTGCCACCCACCTCGGGATTCGGGCACCGGGATGGGGGTCGTGACAGCCTAGGCGACCAGGCATTTTTTCAAAGGCCCAGGCGATGCCCACCTAGGCTGAGTGTGCCTAGACGAGCACCTGGAAACCTAGACAACCGCCTAGGGCACAAAGAGACCACCTGGTCACCTAATTTGGTCAAGCGGTCGTTTGAGTTGTAAAATAGATTAATTTTAATTTTATATTTTAATTTATTAATTACTTTTATTCTAATTAGTTTATTATTTAAAGCATACTTATGTTTTGTTTTTAATCGGTTAAATTAAAGATTTAAAGGTTCTCAGTACATGAGACAACAAGCCTATTAGTGTGTTGAAGACTTGAAGTTCAACGGTTGAAACCTAGAGCTTGAACATGAGACCAACCATGTATTTGTTCTCTCTCGGCCCCTTTTTTTTCTGGCACAACCGAGAAGAAGAATGAAACCCTGTTCTGCTTCTCTACTTCTGTCTCACTCTTCTTCTCTTCTCTCCCTTGTCCACTCCGTTTTTTTTCATATAAGTTTTGGCAGTCCGGCAACTTTGCAATTGCTGACTGCCAATTGCCAACCCTCTCTCTCTCTCTCTTCACACTCTCTGTCTCTCTACACTCTCCACGTCCTCTTATTGTGCCGACTGCCCTTGCTTATTTATGTATTTTTATTTATTTATTATTCTTTCCGAATTCAATTTCTAAATATCTTATCTGAGTTATGAAATTATTAGTTATGTTACAATTATAAAAAAAAATTATTAATATTGTTTATGACTGTCTGAATTATGAAATTATTATGTTTGAATTATAAAATTGTTAAATTCTATTTCAAATATTTGCATATTCCATTTCTATAAATGATATATATGTAGCTCCTTTTTTTAAAAAACAAATGTCGCCTAGGTGAGCGCCCAATCGCCTAGGCAAGCACCTAGGCGATGGCCAAGTCTATCGCCTGGGCTCGCCTAGCCGTTTTGATAACCTTGGACGAGATCTACAAGACTTAACGATTTTCCGTGATGTGGAACCTTTTCTCAAAACACCTTTCAAACTTTTATTTTACCCTTCTTATTAAATTTTTGTTTTAAGCGATTGTCTACCAGTTTAGGGTTTATTTTGAGTAGGAAAATTGTTACAAGTAAGGAAGATGTTTTAGAAAAGGGATAGAAGTTTATTATTGAATTGAGAAAGTGCTCCCTTTGTGAACTCAACAACTTGTAGAAGGTTATGTGTTCTGTGGCTGGATTCATCAACACTGTTCTTCTTCACCGTACATTAGTTGGTATCAAATATTGCGTCAATATGTTGCTTCATAGATGTAGTGGGCGAGATGTTACTTTGGAAGAAGTTCACGAGCATGATGATGTAGTAGGACTCACACGATAGGTTGAGATCCTAACTCAGCAGATGACTACTTTGATCACGGGCCAAAACTGGGAGGAGGATGTGGAATACGATAATCATTTGGCAGAAGTCAGACCGAGAAGAAGGTGGTTCTGCATGGTTCATTAACCCTAGTTTTGCGCCCAATAGTCCAGACAGTCAAGAACGCACAATCCACAGGTTGGGCTATGACACAACCAATCAGTATCAGTAAACTAGAAACTAACATAGGATTAAAGTGTTTCAAGTGAGGAGAACTAGGCTATATGGCAGATGGATGTAGAAAAAATGATAGACTTGGTAAGGGGTTATTGGTGGAAAGTGAGAAACTTGGTGAAGAATCAGATGACGAGCATGAGTAGGATCTTATATTCGATGACCAAACTCCATAAGAGTATGTTCAGGTTGTTCAAGGGTTAGCCCTTGTGACACGAAGGATCCGCCTCACTCCAAAGGGAACAATAGATGACTTCATCATAATATTTTTCCTTCCATCTATACCATTAGTAGTAAGGTCTGTGAACTTTTCATTGATTCAGGTAGTTGTGAGAACGTGGTGGTAGAGGATTTCTTCTAGAAACTGAAGTTGGACACTGCACAACACCGACACCCCTATAAGTTGTCTTGGCTCAAGAAAGGCAATGAGGTAAAAGTCTCCAAGTGTTATTTGATTAAATTTTCTATTGGCTCAAAGTGTAGGGATATTGTGTGGTGTGATGTTGTTGCTATGGATGCATGTCATATCCTATTGGGATGAACATTGCAGTATGATAAGGATGTTACACACGATGGCCAAAAAAATACTTATATCTTCATGTGGGATAATACCCAAATCATACTCATGTCCTAAAAAGCGGTTGTGCCTGAACCACCAGTGGGGAAGGGTTCCAATCTCTTATCTATGGGTAGATTTATGGAAAAGATGGAAGAGTCGAGGATTGTTTTAGTACTGGTTGGTATTGATCAAGAGAGTGGTGGGACGTTCTAGAGGCATTGAGGCCTTTAATTGATGAGTTCCAGAGTGTATTCCTCGAGAGCCTCCTAGATGAGTTACCACCCCTATGGGGCATACAACATCAGATTGATCGGGTTTCAATTTCCAATTTTCCTAATAGGCCACACAATCGCATGAACTTGAAGAAGCATGAAGAGATTCCTCACCAATAGAGTAACTGCTATGAAAGGGTCACATATGTGAAAGCCTTAGCCCTTGTGTAGTACCTGCATTGCTCACACCAAAGAAAGATGGTAATTGGTGTATGTGCCTAAACAGTCTAGCCATAACCAAGATTACAGTTTAGTATAGATTACCAATTACAGGCTTGGATGACTTGTTAGATCAGTTGGGTGGGGATACAGTCTTCAGTAAGCTTGACCTAAAATGTGGTTATCACAAAAAATGTAGTTATCACCGGATTCGCATTTGGCTTTGATAAGAGTGGAAAACTGCCTTCAAAACCCGTGAGGGGTTGTATGAATGGTTAGTAATGCCTTTTGTATTATCTAATGCTCGTAGTACCTTCATGCGGGTCATAAATTAAGTGTTGCAACCCTTCACTTGTAACTTTGTGGTCCTTTATTTTGTCGATATATTGATTTATAGTGTTGATCCCAATCTACATGTGCATCACCTCAAAGAGGTCCTTCAATGTTTCATAGGGAGCAACTTTTTGTAACCCTAAATAAGTGTTCATTCATGATAGATATTCTGCTATTTCTTGGATACATGGTCTCTAGGGATGCATCTCCATGGATGACTCTAAGGTGGATAAGGTGAAATCGTGGTCAAGGCCTTCTAATATTCATGAGGTACAAAGCCTTCAGGGGTTAGCATCTTTTTATTGTCAATTTATTCCCTATTTTAGTGCTATCATGGCACCTATTATGGATTGTACGAAGGTTGAAAATTTTTCATGGTCCAAAGTCCGAAGACACAGAGCAGGCCTTTCTGTGATAAAGACCAAGTTAATTCAACAATTGTACTTGTTTTTCCTGACTTCACTAAACCTTTTCATCTTCATTATGATGCTCGATAAGTGTGTAACACTTGCACTTTTGGACTTATTACTGATGCTTATTAGTCTTAGAGATATATTTATTTGAATGAATTAATGCATTTATATTGTTTTGCAGGATTGGTGATGAAGAAGAGAATATGGCCTAAATCAAGTCAATTAAAGCCTCAATTGGATCAAACTTCAAGTTTCGTAAGAGGAGATGATCAAAGCCCCAAATCCATGCCAATTACACCTTGAAGCCTAAGGAGAAAACCCAAGTAGAAGCCCAAAAGACCAATTCAAAGATCAACCCAGAAAAAGATAGCAGATTTCAGTATATTGGCCATAATGCCTTCAATATAAGTGTTATTAAGGTGATTTTGGTGTCCCTAGAAAGATAAAAAAGACGGTCTACAACTTTATTGATAATGGCCACATTCAAATTCCACTTTTTATCGGGTCAAACTCGAGTCGCAATGGGGTTGTTCTGGGCAGTCCGAAAATAAAACTGAGATTTGGAGTTTTCTTTGGGATTAGAGTTCCAATCTTTTTGGGATTGCTTTATCTATTTATAGGGACTTTTAATTTCGTTTATGAAAGAAACATTATCCCTAAGAGAGATTTAATTCTTGTTCTTAGGGATTCATAGCGAGTTGGAGAAGAATGAAGAACTGCAACTACCATTGAAGATGGGATCATATTTCACACCAAAGATGAGTTCCATTATTTTTATGTGTAGCTAAATTTCCTGTAGGATATTGATGTAAACTCTTT